>VRYO01000369.1:2595235-2666527 GCA_009812075.1 Sialia sialis
TAAATGTCAAATGGCATTATCTCACCATTCAATTTTTATATCCCACTTTCCATATAAAACTGATGAAGAACCAAGGTACCAAAATAGCCATCATTATAAAAAGAGATACATATTTTTTCAAATATGTTGGCAGTGTTTCAGTTTGTTATTTTACTTATCAACATAACCTGTAAAACTGATAGTAAAGTAAAAATTCTATTTGAAACCTGTGATATCCGACTGAAATATTTTTCCAGGTGGCCACAATAATGTACAAAAAGTTATTATTTCACACCAAGGTGCTATCATGTAAATGTCAGATAGAAAAAATAAAAACTTTAGTACAAGCATGTGCTTGGCCATCATATTAATAAAATATAATTTCCTTTTATAAAATTCCACTGAAAAAAGCAGAAGACTGTATTCATCCAACAAAATAATTGCAAAACAGTATTCATTAAAGAGTATGTTGAATATCATCTAAGCCCATGCAACTATTAGAGCTAGTTATATGCTTATTTTAAAATAATAAAAAGATGGCAGCAAAATAGAGCTTTCCACTGTGGGAGGACATGCTCAGTATCTCCACCATAACATGCAAAGTTTAGATTGTCTGTGTGCAAGAAATGCCTAAAGGATCTAAGGGAATGTGAAGTGAGCATGTGTAAAATCAATGTTCCTCCATGAATGCTTCTCTCCCAACCATTCAATTTGCACAAATAATACTGTATAACCCACCAAACATCAGATTTGTTTAAAAATTTCTTGCAGTCCTTTGATGCTGCATATAATGAATTTGCAGAATATCAGTGCAGTTATTCATGTTTGTGTTTTCAGGCTACTTGGAATGCAAAAGATCTACGCAAATATATACTCTGGCTGCACTTGATGTGAAAAAAGAAAAAAATTATAAGGAAGATAAGAAACTTTGCTTTCATGATTTCTCATTAGAAATTTTGCTTACTTAACAGTCATACCTCATTATCCTCCTGGTCTTACTGGTGATGTGGGATGCGGAATGCTGACTCAGGTGCATGTGCTCCATGTTCTCAGGGTGCTCCTTACTGCCTTTTTGCTGACATGTCATTGCCTGCTTTGCTTCCATCCCAGAGCTTCCAGTGCTACTCAACACCTCTCTCACAGTGTGACAAAAATGCTGAAGCGGTAGAAAATACAAGAATCCACAGAACTGCAAGTCTGTGCTGAGCCACTAGTCTGAGCAAGGCAGAGCCAGCACCACACCTCATCCTTACTGCTCTGGTGCCCTCTGCTGAAGTAACCATCTCCTTGTCTTCTGAGTCCCTCTGGGCAGGGACAAGAGCCTCTGTCTGCCAAGTGCCATGCTGCCACCTCTTTATCTTGATTTATTTCCATTTCTATTCTGTCTCAACAGAAAAGCAGAGTATGGCCCTTTACTTCCTTTCCTTCCTGCAGTGGTACTTAGGCTTTGTTTTTTTGAAATTAGTTCTTTTTCTTTGTAACATTTCTGCATCACATTTTACAACAGCCTTATATTGACCTTTGGAAGATTACATGAGATATGAGATGATAACACAACTATATTTTTTAAGAATTCCTGTGTATGTGTGTGTATGTTTGTGTGTGTGTGTGTGTGTGTGTGTGTGTGTATAAAAGAATTAATCACTCAAATTAGCAATGTGATTTTTGTTACTTTCTGGAAGATTTCCTCATGTGCTGTAAGAATGGGAGAAAACAAGAGACAGGTAAAGCAATACACTCAGCACAGCTTTTCTACAGTAAGTCAGTACTTTAGCTGTACATAAACAGCCTTACTCTCACTTGGCAGGGATACCTAAAATGTAAAGGTTATAAACAGAGCCTCTCAGGTTCACATAATAAGCAAGATGAGGAATTGTCTGGTCTCCTGTTCCATCTACTAGACCTTGATCATTCTCCACACTCATGCAAGTTACAGCAATTACTTTAGGACTAAACTGCCATCTCAGTAATTTTTCCAATGGAATTTACCAGGTAAAGCACTATTACTGCACGTAAAATGTGGGATTGTCTTATGTCTCTGTAGTCACAGGACATTTTTTCACTAAAGGATGATGATTTGTTGGAGTTTCTTCCTTCACATGACCCATAAGGACACAAAGTTTGATACTGACTTGGTTTTAGAATGCCGGATGAAAACTTCAGTGCATCTTCCAACAAAAACAACTGTCAATTCCCACTGGAAAATCAAGGATCAACCTTACCTAATCCTAACACATGAATAACTGCAAAAACAAGTTTAGCATGGATTTCAAGCAGCAGCTGCTTGTTCAGAACTCAATCCTAGAAGTTTTTAAAGTATGTTATTCAGGTAATTGTGGAGGGACTTGTTTGACACTTCATTCTTTAGTGGCTTTTCAGAACAGAGCTGTAAACAACAGCCAATTTTATCATGTATATATATATATATATGGCTGCAGCTTATATTAATAAACAGTTCACAAAAGATTATTTTCAGTGACAACTTATCAAATTTTTTTAGGTGGGCTGAGATTATATTTTGGAGATCACAGTTGTATGGTAATTTCCAAGTCTTTTACTACATTCTATATATCATGTCTTCTTTAATAGGTACATTCTCACACACGTAACACCCTACCTTTTTGACAAGAATTTCCTCTTCTACTTTTAAATTTCTTTTCAGCATAATATTTTCAGTTTCCTCTCTCTCTCATTACTGTACTGGTAAAAAATTATTACACATCATTCCAGCAGTTCAATTTCAGCAGGAAACACTGAAATTTGTGAATTTGTGAAATGTACATTACAATTTGTTCCTGTGGCGTATGTTCTTCTGGTTTTGGCAAATTTTCACCAAGAGTGACATCATTAATCCTAAAATTTAGGGATTTTCTTTTTAAAATTTGACATTTCAACTACTAATCCCATCTTTTAACTTGCTTAAGAAGAAGACAAGTTTTGAAAAAAAAACATGTTATCTTTTATCGTTAATTTTTTCAAGCTTGAAGGCTTTAATAATCTGAAATGCCGTATGATGCTGCCTACCCTTCTTTGAATCAAGCAGGTGATGGAGGCAGTATTTACAGGAAAATAGAAAGGAAAATCCCTAAAAAGAATCAGTAAGTTGAGGGAAAATTAGTAACTACTTCTGAAATTAGCTCTTATTACCAGGCAGAAAGAGATAATGTTTGTGGCTTGACTAGGTAATTTTTTTTAATGTTATTTTTCTACATAAGCTTCTGACATAATTGCTAAACAAACAAAAGTAAAAGGATCAGAACATTCTGTGAGCACATATGGAGCTTACATTGTGTACAAAGTTTTAAGATATTAAATTAATTTAATTTTAGCAAGAATGTCATCAGTTTCTCAGAGATGAATAGATACTTTTTACATGCTCATTGAGGCACATGGAAGGCTGTGGTATATGCACAGATTTTGTCCTGTTAACAAACCTCAAGTATGTCGAGAAGAACACTTTCTGTCCTGTTAGGGAAGTTTCTTATTCCAACACATAAGGCCGTATCTCCAGTTTGTTTGTATCAAATACTTTTGATGTTCTGGTGGCTTTGCTAGGCAGACGAAATGAAAAATATGAGCCAGAAAATCAGTTATGAATCTTCCTCATGTATTCCTCAGTCTTTGTATTTTGAGTACAGTTGGACTTCAGCAATTTGATATCAGAAGGTTGTTTATGTGGCAATTTATCACTGTCTCTCCCAGGCAGCAATTTTTCTTATGGTTTCCATTAACACATTGTGCTCTGCAAAACAAACCAAAAAACAGCAACCAAAAACCCCAACAGCAACAGCAACAACAACAACAACAATCACCAATCCAACAAAAAAGCAGTGTTCCCTATTTTCATACTCAACCACCACCTTCTATCAGCTTTAGATGTTCTGCAGTAGTTTGGAGTTTACTGCAGTGATAAGCTCTTATATGTGATTTCTGAGGTGAATGCAAGAAGCACCAGTTCTTGTGTCTGTAAGAAACGTACCTCAATGGAGCCAGGCCAAATTACCGTATTTTCACAACCACAAGGCGCACCGGATTATAAGGTGCAGTATCAGTTAACAGTAAATTTTCAAACTATTTTCATATATAAGGGGCACCGGATTATAATGCGCACTTTTTTCTTTTCAACGTTTATCCGTGCGCAACTTTCGCAATTTTTAGCGTAAAATCAGGAGGGATGGACCCAAGGGATATGTGTGTGCCTGCTCGCGGTCATTTGACTGCGAGCTTCATGTTTGTTGCTGCGCAATGTGAAACTGACTTTGTTTTGAGATCCCTTCAATGCTCAAGGTTCATATATAAGGTGTATCAGATTATAAGGCGCACTGCCGGTTTTTGATCAAATTTTAGGATTTTCAGTGCACCTTATAGTTGTGAAAATACAGTATATTAAACAATTATGTGGCCCTGATTTCTTAAGCAGAAAATTATTTTTCCCCATCCTGATGTTTCCACTGCTTGTCCTTTCAGGTTTGCACAAAATTAATTGTAACCAGATGATAAAGTAGGTTCGAAGCTCACATTTTTCTGAGCCTTTCTATTTCCATATGGACACATGAAAGATCTCTAATGTAAGGAAATCAATGGCTCAGTGAGTCAGGATACTCCAACCCATACACAGCTGGGACCTGCACAGCACAAGTGTTCCTGTGCTGAGGGAATGGAGGATGGAGCTTTTTTCCATCACACAAGTCCCTTTGGAACAGAGTGGTTTGCAAAGCTCTTCTGCCCCATCATAATGAGTACACACAAAGGGACTTCATCAGGAAAGGAGGAAAAAATACTCTGAAAATAATTCCTGCAGCCTCATGATATAAATACAGTGCAATAGTGTCTGAGAGTTAGTCACCATTAAAGGAAAAGCTCTGCTGCTCAGATTTGCAGACACTGCCTTGTAACACCATTACCAATACCAGCCACCAGGACAAGCTCTTCTGAGGACTATAGTAGCTGACTGGTAACCTCTCTGCATAAACCTGTTGGTTTCAGTGCTGCTCTTAAACAGTCCAATGTTCTCATACCAACAGCAGCACGAGAACTACTTCCCTTGCCTTCAGGAGACTGAGCAGCAGAGGTGGCTGTAGTTCCCATCAGGGAGCCATGCCTGAAGAATGCTGACTGGACAGAAGAGTAAACTTTTCCACTGTTTGACATAACACCTTGGCCTCATTCACAATATTATAATGCTGCACTTCTGTCCTTCACCACTTTTAGCTGTCCCTGCTTTCCACCACTCTCCCAAACCTTGATTGCCTGTTTTATGCACTTTTAAAAATTATCTCTGCTTTCCCTTCTATATTCATGGATACTTTTTAGAAAATTAATTCACAAAGGCATTACTCCTCTTTCAGCGAATTCCTCAAGGCATACACCCACCAGGATATCTGCAGGAACTTACAAGCTAATAATATCTTGGAAGTGAAAGAGTAGAATACAAGGAATGTTTCTCCATTGCCTCTCCAGAGACTGAGGTTTGAAAGTCAAAGTTTCAAACTACCCCTAACAAAAACTTTAGAAACAGCTGTATTTTAGAAAATGAGGCACCCTCTTTGAATGTGATTAAAAGAACTTGTGGATGATGCAAACGTTAGGAGGAATTTTATTACAAGAGCTTTCAGTTAAGTGAATTAGAACATAGCTATGCAAAAAAACTATTGAGGATCTTCCAAATATTTTAAGATAGATTCTGTGCTCACCTCTCGGATTAGATTATCTCTTGACTAACAGATGTCATCACCATACTTTTAAATCTCTATATTAAACACAACCAACATGGACCTGGGCTTGCACGGACTGTACATTTTAGCCTGTGTGGTGTACTGGAGAAATGGATTACAGAAGGGTATAGACAGCTCTGTTCATTATGCCTGAACAAGAGAATGCAAAAAAGGGTTGGACTTTAGGTCCTGGAAAGTTCCACACATTTCACAGCCTTTTGTGACTTCAGGCCTATCCTTCTCAAATATTTATGGGCTTCACAGAGGCCTGGAAAAGCCAAGGCTACAGGCAAGTTTTGTTCTCATGGAGCAAATAAATCCAAACTGACTCCAGAGGCTCCTATAAATTACCACAGAATTGCCTACAAGGCAACACAGAGCAAGAAAATTGTCCTTGTTTCTTAACTGAAGATACAGGTATTCACATTGATCTCTTGCACTTTCTCCAGGAACACTGTAATTACACTGAGGTTACGTTTGTTCACATCCTTTAAATGCTGACAAGCTCCCTTGACTTCTGTGAGGTTTATGTGGATTTACACAAATATAAGTAAGGACGAGATCTGGTCCTAATTTAGGACAGGTCTGCCAGCACAGATCATGCTGAGTTCATTGCCACATTAATTTTCTGTCTTTCTTTGTGATTCTTCTGAACATCAGGCAAACACAACAATTTTAAAATCTTAAAGGTGGTGTTATCCCTCTTTGCTATGCCTGTTGAATTCAGCCAGAGCACAAGATGGTCTGGTACTCAACTAAAACATGATATCTACATAAAATATAATGGCTAACATTTTCAGTTTGAAAGGTGATTTGCTTTCTGTGAGGAGAATCTCTATTGACATGCTATCAGCTGCTGGAAAATCAATCTCCTCAGTACTAGTTTGCATGACTATAGCACATGGAACAGTTTGCCACAGTCTTCATCTAGGCAAGACTGCAAGATGGTCATGTAGAGTTTTGTCTGAGTGATAAATTCTGAATTTGTTTGATGGCTATGAATCCAAACAAAAAAAACCAAAACCAAACCAAAACAAAACAAAACAAAACAAAAAACAAAACCAAAAAACAACAACAACAACAACAAAAACAAACAAACAAAAAAAAACCAAACAAAAAAAACCAACCAAAAAACAAACAAACAAACAAAAAAAAACAAAAAAAAAAATCAGCCTAGAAATCAAAAATTTTGTTGTGATTTGGGCCTTAAGCTGCTGATTCTTAAAACTGGTATTTTTATCCTGCTCAGCTGCAATTTATATCCCCCTTTTATGCTTTAATGTTGTTTGTTAGAATAGCCTGATCCTTCCTTTTGCATCAGAGCTTTCAGGGAGAAGAGGAGAAAATTGTTGGGTTTTTTGTTGTTGCTGTTGGGTTTTTTTAATAAATATGTTTTTTGATAACTTTCTTTTTTAGATCAAAGCCTGAAGCCTCAAACTGCAGCCCCTTAGCTTGCTACAGTTCCACTCCTCCTGCAGTTGCTCTAGAATAACTTTTCGTATGTTTGATAACTCACTGCATCCAAATAAACCATCTCATCTACTTCTGTGCAGTGAAGGAATCAGGCGAGCGTCTCCTGTTGTGCCTCTCTAGAAGGTAACTACATGATGTGACCTTTGCATGAAAGCCTTCACAAATGCACAGGAGTGGGTTTGAATAGGAAAAAAGAGAAAAATCTGTAACTGTAAGACACACAGAACTGAGTCTCTGGTCTTGGTTTTCTTCAGGGTGTTATTATAAAACATAACACAAGTACTTTAGCAGTGCTGAGTACTGATACACGGCGCTAGCTGACTCAGGTAGGTGTGGAGCAGCACTATCAGCTATCAATGTTTGCCCAAATCTTGCTCATGAAACCAAATGCTCCATGTTCTACCTTGTCCTTGTCTACATGTGCAAAAGCCTGAATTCCTCTAAATAAACTTGCTGAGAGATACTGTCTAGTTGCCTCTGCATCACATCTTTATTTGTCTAAGCCAGGCTGTAACTGTACTAGAATTACACACAAAAGTCTGCTGATAAGTAGTTATAGCTGCAAATATGGTTTGTATTTGGAATTGCATCAACCACCTCATCTGCAAATTCTGTGGTGAAAACTTTCTACGCAAATGAGTGAATCTATACCAAATGGAATACTTACAGAGAATTATCTTCTGCTGCTTTGTAAAGCAAGCAGATGCAAACTTGTAATTTGGCAGACTGGGAGAAATTTTGCTTGGATTTGTCCCTAGTCTCTCTCCCTTCTTTGGTCTGCAGGGAAGCATATTGGCTTACCCTTAGATGTCTCCTGGGGCAGGGGGAAGGAAAAAATTGAAGAAAACTAAATTGAAGAAAACTAAATTTTAACAATTTTTAATTGTTCAGCTTAATTGGTAAGAATATGCATCAGCACACTAAAAAGCTGAAGGTATGAGACATTTCTGGAAAAGTATTTTAACTTTTGGCTCTATCCTTGTTAATGTTACTATCACACTTGACTTATCTAGTCAAGGTAAAAAAAAAAAAAGAGTAACACCACTCCAAAAACCTCCCTATTTCTGATTTACCAGAGCCAGGCTAAGAGTTACTGAAGTGGATAGTGAGAGAGCAGGAAGACCTAGCTGTAAGAAGTATTAAAATTTGGGGAAGTAACCTTAAAGAAAGATCATGTTTTGGGTAGTATCTGTTTACATGCCATTGGCTCCCATTAAAGACAGGGGTGTCAGAACTTCACTAACATGAGCATTGACCCTCAAGTTATTTCTAAGATGTGCCAGAAACTTTTCCCTTTTAAAACAAATTCAATTTTGCATTGGATCAGCAGTAAAAACATCTCAACCAAACAGTTGCAGGAACTCTCCTCCAGGAGTACAGCAGAATGCTTTCAAATAGAAACTGTTCCCGATGTACCATAGCTTGGGAAAAACTGCCATTCCTTCATTGCTGACAGCACCGAAAAGCTGAAGGAGGCTATTGAGAAAAAAAAAAACAAAAAACAAAAAACTCTCAGTTATAGAGCTTGGGACTTGTGCCTTTACTGTGCAGCAGAGGAGGGTTCAGAGTTGTATCTAAGCTTCCAAAGGATGCAGTCATGCTTTGTCAGAAGCTGTGAGGGCATTCAAAAGCCACTGGAAGTGCTGGTGCTCCTGGCTGGCCAGAAATGGAGACCCCACATGGGTTCCTGCAGTCCCCACACACTGCAATCCAGGGAGCTTCAGGTGCTGTGAGACCAGAGGCCAAAGGGCTGCTGTGTCAAGAGATTAATTGTGACTACAGGAACTCTGACTTGGCTATAGGATTAAGTCTGAAATGGCAGGACTTGCTTGCTGTTCACTGGAGCCATAGATGGTGGAGGAGGAAAGGAGGAACAGCCTTTGCCACCCTCCTTCCGACTCCATCAGATTCTCTTTTGGAAAGAGGAATCTGGGGAGGATAGCTGCTAAAAACTATTGCTCTGGCTACATTGAGAACCTTTACAGTTTCTGTGGTATAACTGTAAAGAGCTTCACCAACAAATTTACAGGAAGGGATAGGATCACTACACAGCCAAACTGGTAGCTGATTTTCTGTTTGTCTTTGGAGTGTTTAGGAGTAAAAGTGAAAGATGTCAATTAAGTACATGGTGAATAGAAAGGCTTAAACTTATTTTAACAGCCTTGTCAAAAAGATCTCTCCTGCAGTGAGTGCAAGAAGCTCCTTGGTGACAGCAGCAGCAAAGTGCTTGACAGCACCTTCTAGCAAGCAAAGGGGGCAGCTTGGACTTTACAAGGCTGCTCTGTTCCACATATGTAATTTGGGCATTGCCTCCCAGACTTGTAGATGCAGGAGATGTCAGCAAAATTTCTGATATCCTGAAACAATACCTCTTCAGAGTGGGGAATGATGGGACTTGCTTGTATGACCCAAACTTTCTAGATGTCTGCAACCCACCTCTTGCATCAGATAAAACATTGCAGGTATAATTGTTAGTTCTTAAAAGTTGACTTCTGCTCTTAAAACACCATAGAAGTACCAGTGAGTGTGTAATGCTCCTTTGTAAAGATAAAATGTGAATTACCTGCCCCTAGCTGAAATGCTCCATTACACACGTAGCTATGAAGGTGTCTGACTTTGGTCTAGCAGCCTGCTGCTGGTGCCCCAGCAGTGCTGAGCTCTCTCAGGTAAAATTCATTGGCCAGTAGGAAAACTCATATGTGAACTGCCCGATCTGTTTCTATGCTGGCACAGGTAATCTAGTGACAGCATCCAAGGCGAGTCCCACTCAGACGGAGGTGCTGGCACAGCCACTGCCATCCAGGAGAACTCAAAGGGTCTCATTCAGGATGGCTGTTTTTAGGCTCCCAAGACTGTTGGCTTTGGTCACCAGTAACTTTACATCCTGGACATAATCCAATAATTGGTAATTACTGGGCTTCTTTTCCCAAAGTGCAGGAACAATGGTGCCACTCCACTAGAGTCAGGTAAATTGTTTACCAGGGCTACAAAGGATAATTACTTATCCTTTGTGTCCCACCTTTCTTGGGCAGCTGATTGTTCCTACTTCTACCATGCTAGAGCTCCTGGTATGGTCAGGGAGTGCCTTGCGGCTGGACTGGTTCGCTCACAGGACTCCTCTCTCCTCAGACAATTCAGTCAAGGCTTATCAGAAGCCTCTGGGACCCTAGAGCGGATCAAAGGATGAGAGGAGTGTGTGTGCATGCAGCCCCAGACCACCACAAGTATCTGTGTATTTAGAGAAGTAAACTTCTCTCATACTGGCGGTTCCTTTCTTCACTTAGGTGGCAAAGGTCCTTGAATTGCCTCTAAAGCCTTCTGCTCTAAAAACACAGATGGAATTTCTTCTATTTGTCTTGCATAAACCTTACCTTACACTCGCAGCAGTGCTAAAAGAATGCTATGGCTGCAAAGTCAAGTTAGTTAAGAGTATAAATCCATATTACATATACTTCTGCAATATTCATTTAGCATGCTATAGGTTTTATGGCACTATCTTGAATTACAGTCAGAAATTATTTCTTCTGTGTCTGTTGATCAATCCAATCTGTGTGCCAGATAACATTGCCTCCAATAAGGAATGAAACAAAAAAAATTACAGTCTTGAAGTTCAGGCTATCCATCCCTCCTTGGGAGGCAGATTTGGTCTCTTCATTTTCCATAGAGTTCTGGTGCTACTCTGGACAAAAACAGCCACACGGATTTTCTTTTTTTTTTTGTGATCAGCAGTACTTTGTTCTTTGTTATCTGGATTCAAAGTCTGAGGATCCAGCTCTGATTTGGAGAAGCAATTAAGACAGCAATTTAGTCAGTGAGAAGTACCTTTAGTATTTAAGGTACTATAATATGCAAGGTAGTAGTACAAAACAGACTCTAGTAAATAGGCAAGCAAATTAAGAAATATTATTCTAATTTAATTTCTATATGAACAATTTCCTCCTATCCCACAGGAAGTTTAAAATAGATGGCTTAATAGATTTCATTGCAAATAAATAAGTAGCTTCATCTCCAGCAATGGTTTAGAGAATATGCACTATATTAAGCACAAAAGTCATACATTTCACAATAATGAGAACTTTTTTTTAAAGCAAGCCACATCCATCCTGTGTACTAAAAGACAAGGCAGTAGGATGGGGGAAAGAAATAGGTGTTCCTATAAAGTCATATCATAGGGTAAATCCGTGGTGAAGCAAATCAGGGATGAACAGATAATGCTGACTTTTATAGTTCCTGTCTTCTTAGTATCTGAGCTGGAACCTCACAGTAATTTTCTTGTAAACCTTTTGCAATGAATTTATTTAAATTTGCTTACATTAACATAGAAACCTTGCAGTAGATTTCTCCAAGACAGTCTGTGTTCTTCAGCCTCTAGATAAACCATTTACTCTCACTCACATTCAGTAACTTATAATAAATTACCTTTTTTATATTAATCTTGAGTATATTTACATAAATGCTCTCATTCAGAGGCATTTAAATCAACTAGTGACTGCTGTATTAAACTCATTTCCTTATTGTTTAACAATACAGCTAAAATATACAACTGGACTTGTAAACCAAAGGGATTCTTTCTAAACCTGCACAAGAATTCTTCTGACTCTGCCATCCTGTGGTGTGCAGAGCTTGTATTTGTTCCAACCAACAGGTGAGAGAAAAGTAGCAATTACAATTAGCCACAAAGAGATTGAAGCCTTGGGAAATTCCTCCTAGTCAAACCTTTTTACTTAAATCCTGTCTTTCCACAAAAGTCAGGACTAACACTTAGGTGAAACTACCTATAGGTATCTGAATTTCCTCCAAAGGAAATTTTCCACCCAGAACACAGTGCATAGTGGTTGTTTTTTCACTTGGTTTCATCTCTGCTGCTATGAGTCACTGCAAGGGATGTAGCAGGAGGAGGCAGCAATGCATTAGAAAGCTGATTTTTAAAAAGCCACCCACAAACTCACTAGCATTTTCTATAATCAAGATTGCATTAGTAGAATAAATCTAATTTTACTTTTATTGTTTCTTATCATGAATGGGGAATTCTGTAGAGAGCCACATTGCAATGAGTCAATATTGGAGTTGATAACTTGCTCCATAAATCCTGTAAAATGGGAGATTAAAGAGCCTTTTATGCTTTGGCATAAAAGTTAAAAATACTAAGAGATAGTTAATGAAATAATAGACTAAAAGCTTCTTACAGAAATTACTTATTGTGATATATTCTAGAAAAACATTAAAACTCAAAAATATCCTTACAGGTATTTTCTTTGTTTTGTAGAATGCAAGACCTTCATATTATAACTTTTTGAGCTTTTCCGGGTTACACAGTCTTCAAGTAGTTAAAGCTGAGGCCTGAAGACATTGCTGTGATAATTTTGCCTGAAATCTTCTTTCAGTGATACAGGATCTAGGTGGTTCTGAATGAAGGCAGAGATTTTTAAACACAAAGCAGAAGGCAGGTGTCCAATTATCTCTGGGCAGGAATCTGTAATATTTAACGGAATAACAGCATATGTTATAGCAAACCACTTTGTTACAACATCCATTAAAAGAGATTATAACTCAGATCTAACACCAAAAATCAAGTACAATACATAATCTGGTTCTCAGCTGTTAGTGGTGTTAATCCAAGCAAGCATGATGTAAATGTGGTACAATGCTTCATATCTCTTTAGGCATGCTAGGGGGCATAGGGCACAGAAGTTGCTGCATAGAGAACTTTCCTTCTGAAGTAAAATTTCTTTTGGATTACAACCCTGGGCTCCAGGGCTACACTCACAGCTTCCCTTGTAGGCTAGATGCTGACTTCACAGGAATTACAAAGACAGCTACACCCCAGACCAGGAGTTTGCAGAAGTATTTAGGCTATAGGAGAGATCACCTGTAGCAACCAAGCCAAAGCAAAGGTTTGTTTCCTGTAAAACTGATGAGTCTTGGCCATTCAATATCTCTATTCTGCAGTTGCACAGCAACCATCAGCACACTGAGTCAGACAGCCAGACTGACTGGCCATCAACATGTAGGGTCACAGGCTCCTGTCCTCAGGGCTTCCTTGTGCTTTAGTTTCAGAGAACTCCAAGATCTTAACCTCTGTCTCTGTACTGTCTTCTGCACTCATGTGCTAGTTCCCATCCATATAAGCTTTCAGTTTGCTGATCTACGGCCTTGCTTTAAGCTTATTAAATTCATACCTGGGTAGAAGAAGTAGCCATTGCATCAAAAAACCCACCAAGCAGGAAAAAACCCACCTTTTTATTTAATACCATAGCTGATCTGTTCTAACAGAGCAGAGTAACACCTCTACATTTGTTCCTTATTTATACAGATATGATTTATGAAATTATTTTGGCCAACATTTTTAATTTCTGATTTTTGACAATCAAAAAAGAGCTTTTTGCCAGTTCACCAACAAGTTCACACAATAATATTCCCAAGGCTCATTTCCTTGAGCTAGTTCAGTTCTTTAACAATAGCAACTTTTTCAAGCAGAATTTTAGTACTTGCAACTTCCTGTCTGGCTTTCTCTCTCCCTTTCTTTACAGTAGTATGTTTGGTTTAAATCCATTCCTTCCAGGTTTCAGAATTTTATTTCTTTTTACCTTCTTTGTGTTTTTCCTCCCTTTCCCACTGCTGCACACATTGCTGCTGTTCAGAACAGATAAGAAACTTGTGACAGAGCTTCATTGTTGTTTTGCTGTTGTTGTGTTGTTGGGGTTTTTTGTCAGAAAAATGCACAATACAAACTCTTTAATCAAAGGATACCCCCATTTAGTTACACTTCTTAGTGTTTCAAAGCAAACTCATGTATTCAGACTTTTTTTATAAACAAGTTCAAACTAAAGTCAAGGTCAGAAAGAGGACAGTTAACAGAGTTCATTTCCCCTGTCATTTACCCTTTTAATATGTACCTTTTTTGCAAGTGACTGTACTGAAATGATCACACTTTCAATGTTGCTAATAGAAGGCAGGTGTGAGAAAGGCAGCTGCAAAGTAACACAAAACCTGATGGTAATTACATCCTGTTATGTAAGAGTTGACTGTAGGGAGACCTTGTTGGGGCAAATGTGCTTGGCAGCTTAAAAAATATAGCTGCAGTTACATCCAGAGGTATTTTACAGATCATATCACTCTGCATACACACAAATAGGGCAGCAAGTCAAAGGTTATCTTTGAAAATTAATCTTTAGATTCAATCATGGGTAAACTCTAAGTGAACTGACCCTGGCTTTTGAAAACATACTTTGAATTTCTGAAAGTATCCTTCTTCTTCTTCACAGTATTTTATAAACTATTCTGTTTACCAAGATGACAAACTTGTAAAATCCAGCCAGCTCTAAGTTAGAAAAGTGTAATCCCCTAATGGGGCAGAATTGGCAGTTCCATTGTTCAAGGAATTTTATCTAAATCAACAGATTGGCTTCCTGCTACAGAAAAAAATAAGGCACAATTTAGTTTAAAGATACCTTTTAGCAAATTCAGTAAGCTTTCATTATGAGTTTTGCTTGGTTTCTTTAAACCAGCAAGTTCTGGCATAATGTAGGCTTGGATTTACTTTATCATAACTTCTCAAAGAGCAAGATGTCAAACACATAATGTAATCAACATTACATCTCTGTTCATAGAACCACAGCTGAATAATCAGATGCATTGCTTCTTGCAGCCAAAACCAACCAGCTGCATTTCTCAGCCTGATTACATCCTTTCAAGTGTTATTTCCAAAGTTGGCAGCAAACCCCCAAATGAGCAATTGACTTAATGTGTTGTTTAGTACACTTGGACAAACAGATTTACTGAGAGATAAATCTGAGGTTGAATCAAGCATTGAACAAGTGTAGTTATTTCCTTTAGGTGTGTTTTACCTCTCAGACATCCTTTATTGCCTTTCTTTGTTGCCTCTTGAAAGAAACTCCTTCATTTTTCAAAGTTCATGATTTTCAACTCATTTCAAAATTCTTTTTTCGTTGTGACTTTTGCTCCTGAACTTTCTGCCAGTTTTCTCATAATGGTGTTGGCCTGTCACTGTCATATTTAATTGTTCACCTTTTAAAATAATAACATGGAAATCTAATGGATAATAACACATTGTTACTTCTTAGTGTACATTTGGAAAAGTATCTAAGCCTCCTTTTCATTTTACTTGATGTAGTTAATTTTGCACTGTATTTGGTTGGAAAGTATTCTTTGGTATTCTTTGTCCTTGCAGGGGAATCCAGAGCTTATAAAATGTACTGTAGTTGTGACTGCTCTTGGGGTTTTAAAATAATAGTGTAGTTTAAGGATATGAAAGGAGCATGGCTTACAGGAAAAGATAATTACACCAGATTAATTGATTCAGACTGAAATATGGAAATGCTTTCAAAGGCCTTTCTTCACAAAAATTTCCTCTCACATTTCTTTTTAAATGAATGTGAAATAAAGAATATTAGGTTTCATAAATATACAGGATGGGCCAAACATTGAGTCGCAAGCTCAGGCAAATATTTAGCAAGTCTTTGTAATTCCTATCTACAGCTGAAAAAATATTCTAAGATATGCAAGAAATTCGTGTTAGTACAATACAATGTCAAATAACATTCCAAACTGGATTTCATACATAGTTGCTGGGTTTAGAGAGAAGAATATCACCTAGTTCTTTTAAAACCACAGTGTCTTTAACCTTCAGGTTTACAGAACCCTCAATATCAGCATGTTGAAATTCCTTGCTGCTTGACTGGCAGCAGTGAAGGGTGGAAGGCAAAGAGCTGGAAACACTGCAGTTTCCCCAACTCAATCATGTCAGTTTTCAGGTGAGGCTACTTGCATTCTTCCTTCTCCTTCCCTGTTCTCATTGATTCTACCCTCCATCTACCTTTTCCTAGGAAAACAATTCTTCAAATATTTGTCAAGCCTTTCCAGAGGTTGCAATATAGTAATATAAGATTGATAACAAAGCAAGAAGTGGTGTCTAGGGACTGTAACACAGACAGGTCACAAGGACACAGTGTTCTTACAGAGGCTGAAAGTCAGTGATTTTACAGTGGTCAATACAACTGTTCTTGCCAAAACACTGGATATAGAGTGAAAACTGTGCTTATGTGTCACCTTTAAACCTGGGTATAATTACAAAAATTCTTCCTAAAACTATTACAGAATATCAATACAACTCTGGCATATCATGAATGTATCAGAATGGTCATATCTATCACATGGACATGCAAAACCTGTGTGTCCTGACTGTACCCAAAAACAATAGAAATGGCTGACTAGAAAAACAAAGGAAAAGGGGAAGCTTATGCCAAGAAGTACTTCAGGTCTTCAAAAGTCTATAAAAATGGTATTGTGAGTAGAATCATAAAGTCACAGAGTGGTTTGGATTGGAATGAACTTTAAAGCTCATCTTGTTCCACCCTCTGCCATGGATACCTTCCATTATCCCAGGTTGTTCCAAGCCCTGTCCTTGCACACTTCCAGGGATGGGGCAGCCACAGCCTCTCTGGGCAACCTGTGCCAGGGCCTTATCAGCCTCACAGCAGAGAATTCCTTCTGCACATAATTTTGAAAACTCCAGTTATGGAATTTAAACTGGAGAATTATGCATTTTCAACACAGTTTCGCAACTGGAATTTGGGAGTGCAGCTCTGTAACAGCCTCCATTGGCACAATTATAGCCCTTACCCACCCAACTACCAGGATTAAAGCAAGGCTCTTCAAAGGGAGGTGGGACCCAGAAGTTTTTTACACTCTGGCTTTAAGATTTGAAAAGCTAAAAAAAAAAAAAACAAAAAAAAACCAACAACAAAAAAAACCAGAGAAGGACTTGGAGGGGAGGAGGCGCTGTGGGTGTTGGCGATGAGACTCGCTGAAGAGAGGCAGCTGTGTGCAGCGCCGGGCTGCCCTGCTCTCCTCTCCTCTCCTCGCAGGTGTCCGTGCCCAGCTGGCCCGTGTCACCTGCTGTCACAGCATCCGCCTCATGCCTCGGCCACCCCCGCCGTGCCGTCAGTAAAGCCGTCCAAGGTAACGCGGCAGTCTAGTCCTCTTTTCTTTTCTTTTTTTTTTTTTTTTTGGTTTTGTTTTGCCTTCTCCTCACCGCAGTATTTTTAATCTCCAACACCTCTATGACCAGTACGTTTTCAGAGTACTAACTGCTTAATGTGCGGGTTGCCCAGTTCGCTTTCTCCTGTAACTGAGAGCTGGCTGCTGGATTTCTCACAGACCCGTAGCTGGGTACTCTTGCCTCTCAGAGATGTTTTTAGGGAGCCGCGGCCGGTCCCATGCCCGTTCCCGGACCGGAACCTAAGGGACAGACCCGTTCACCTCCCCGCCGACATCTCCGGGCGGTTTGGGAGCAGATTTCAATTGGAATCTGCATTTCGGAACCGCGCGGAACCTCGGCGGCGGAGTGTGTTTCCCGGGCGGAGGGATGGCTGGGCGGCGGAGCCCGTCCGGGTCGCTCCCGGAAGCCGTCAGGGAATTGGGGCCCGCAGGAGCAGCGCTGCCACCCTTGTTTTTTCTCAGGGGAAATGGGCGGGCTCAGCACGAGGCGTTCCTTTTCGCGCGGCTGCTTTAGGCTGTTTTCAGATATAAAAGTGCCTGGAAAGACTCGCTTCGTCGAGTCAGCCCGGTGACCTGCAGTTTCAGTCGGTGAACAGAATTCTTATTCCACTGATACAATCGGAGTGTGTCGAGCAGGAAAGATGTGAGATTAAAAGTTGTTCTGATGTCCTTTCGTTGTATTGGGAGTAAGCAGCCAGCTCCCATCCCGGTTGTGAGGCATCCCTGGATCACAGTGGGCTCCCGCTTCCAGCCTGCCGTGAGGAAACATTGTGGAAACACTGTTTTCAGTGTTTCCTTGTGGAAAAGCAGCTGCGGTGTCCGGAGCAGCTCCGGACCACCGGGAGATATGACCTCCATCGCTTTGATGCCTAGAGAGACCGACCTGGAAGAGAGGCTAGACAGAGCAAAAAAAGAATAAAATAGGTATTTATTGAAAGGCCTTAAGAGGAGTCACCTTGAACAGTACAAGAGCCTGGCTGGGGCTGCACCCAGGATGGATCCAAGATGGATCCTGGTCACGAGTTTTTACACTTGTATAAGTTCTGGTTCATCTACATATTGGGGTTAATTATCCAACCACAGCCCCAAGTGATGAAGTCTCAAGCCTCTGGCTTGCCCACTTCCCTTCACCATTGTTTATACTTTTTGGGTACTGGGTGTCCTTCATTCTCTAGCTGGGAAAGGATTGTTGTGTCTAACTGCCCTGGGAAGAGAACTCCCTAACACCTGATAGGAAGTTTCAGAGTTACATACCAGGCACCAGAGAATCTGAAAAATGTAAAAGCTAAAACCGAAGGCATCAGCTTATAGCAGCTATTTCTCTGTGAGTATTGGGGGAATATTGCAGCCACTACCTTGCACAGCTGGGCCTTCCAGAAAGCAACTTCAGGAGCTAAAAGGGAACAGCAAGGTCTGAAATGCTGGTATTGACAGCAACCCATGGTGAAATGTTTTTATTAAATTTGAGGAGTTGTAATGAATAAAGCTTTCTTGAATGGGGTTATAAAATAAGAACTATCTTACCCACAAAAGTGAGTTGCCCTTCCTTCCTGTGTTGTTTTTGCATTGTGCACTCATAATGTTCCCATGTATGAAGGAGTCTTAGGGCACCCAGGAGCATGGTTTTATGGTGATGCTGGGGTGGTGGCCTTGATGACCTGGAAAGTTTCTGCCAGCCTTGATGGTTCTGTGTGGTTTTGAAGTGCTTTGCCCTAGAAGATTAATGTCCTGGATTACGTTTTTGGATGTGCTAATGATCACAGTGGGGCACCTCCATAGGATACTGTGGGTCAGGAAAGGGAGTACAGAGAAAATGAATATTATAACAAGGGAATATTTTTCCACCTTAAAAGACACCCTGAGTGCATTTGCTGAAGACATCTGTGGTTTTGGTTGGGTTTTTTTGGGAGGTTGTTTGTTTTTGACGGAGGATTGTTTTGGCTTTTTTTGTTCGGTTGAAGTTGGTTAGTTGGGTTTTTTTGGTGAGTCTTTAAATTTTGGTTTTTTGGGTTTTTTTGTGGGGGTGTTGGGGTAGTTTGCTTTTGGTTGGTTGGTTGATTGTTCGTTTCTTTGTTTGCTTTGGGGTTTTTTGTTAGTCAAATAATATCTAAACTTGGAGCCTCTTGCTTCCAAATTAGCTTTCAGCACATGAATGCAAGAGCTGGCAACTATCTTAGGAGCCCTAAGGTCTGGCACAGTGTTTATTTGAGGGATTGGGGACTGGAGTTTGCCATCACCACCACCAAAACTGTGTCTCAAAGCCAAACAACGAATACATCCTCATTAAACAATGAACCCATGTAATGAAAATTGGGGATTTTTAAGTGATGATCCCATAGCCAGTTCTCCTGCCAAGATGGAGTCTTACTCGCACTTCAGACATAAGACATAATAGATGATACACAAATAAGTTATTTTTTCCTCAGCAAGTATTTTAAATAAAATCTGTCATACCCTGCAGTCTGGTCATTTAGCCAGATGGCTCTCAGAGGACTTCTTGTGAGCAGGATGCCTTGTGGAAGTCTGGTTTCCGCAAACTGGATTGAATTAACTGGTGAAAAAAAAACCAAGAAACTCATTCATTGACTTGAAATTGCTTGTAGTTTTAGTGGGTATGATAAATTTAATCTTGAATTTAGACGCAAGTATTTTTTAGCTGCATGAACATCTCTGTTATCTCAGTCCTGTGGCATTTGGAAGCTTAGCTGGAGCTGTGCTGAGTTTACATACTTGTCCTTTGGCAGGTTTGTTTCTATCAGTGCCTTGCTTGACTGGGATGTGACACATGGAGCCTTGATATTAAAATAGTCGGTAGGAATAAAGAGAAAAAAGCCAGCTGTAATACATCTGGTTTTGGCTTTTTCTAAGGTAGAAGGATTAAGAATTTTTTTTTGTTTTGTCTTAGTCAGGACACAGAGATGGATTCACCAGAAGGGGCCACATTTAGAAGTGAGCAGAAATTCAGGTAACTTGTACTAGAGTTGATACAAAACTGTCTCTTAATGCAAATCTGAAACCACAGTGGGAATAAACTACCGAATATTGAATACAAGATCAACATCATACCTGAAAACTTCAAATTATCCCAGAAGCTAGTTTCTTCACTGATGCGAGTACTTCATGCTCACTCAGGTTGTTTATGAGGAATAAATAATGAGAGGAAACAATTGGGGCTAAATGTAGCAGGAAGGAATGGGGTCATCAAACACATTTCATTTGTAGCACTAGCTGGCAACCATACCTATGTGTTTATTGCTTTGCATGAGGCCGTTTCAAGTTGAACATTATAGTTTGACCTAGATAGTTTCAGGTGATTGGGAAATAAGAGGTGTTAATAATCCTGTATACCATGTTACTGGAAACTGAAAATCTGTAACAGTAATTTGGAAAGTCTGGGGAGTTCTGAGTTTCTGTACTGCTGAAATCCTTGTTTGTACAGAAGTGATTATGCATTTTCACTTCTTTGCTGAGTAATCATGAAAGACAGATTTTTCTCACAGTTCTCTGTGCTGGTTTGTGCAGAGACTATGGATGTAACACCAACACGTCTGAGTTGGATTTGTGGGTAGTAATGTCTAAATAGTGAGTTGGATGTACTCTTGATCCGAACCAGCATATCACATATCCTACAGTGATCATAAATGAGAATAAAATATTTCACTTTTTCCCAGAAAAAACCCAAAAGTTTGTTTTGTTGGAATATTGTGACTTGTCCCTTTGAAATAGTTCTAATTCCTTTCTATCACACATTTTAGTTCAGTCACTGGACAATCTTTTGTCTACTTCTTTCAATATTTCATTGGAAATGGTGTTTGGCTTGCCCACTGGCCTGGAAATTGTCAGTTGTCAATTTGGATCTCAGAGATAGTAGTGATTTAAAGTTGTTGCCATTTTTTGACCATGCACATTTATTTCTCTGAAGTGGGAAAAAGGCTTCAAGGTTATTGTTGGTTTTGGGAAAGCCATGAGCTTCTTGTGGCTGCCCATCTCATTCCTTGTGTAGGAATGGAGAACTCTGTTCCTGCTGGTGGGTTGGTGTTTTGCAGAAGCCTGAAGGCTCAGGTGAACTCTGGAGTCAGTCCCTGAGCTCTTCAGGCAAGCCAGGAAACATCGTGAACAATGAACGCTTTTGTTTCCTGTGTTCAAGAAAATTCTTAAAAAGTCTCGTAAGAAAGCAGCCTCGGGACCTTCTCCTGGTAATTGGGACGGGGGTAAGTGCTGCAGTAGCCCCAGGAATCCCAGCACTCTGTTCCTGGAGAAGCTGCATTGAGGCTGTCCTTGGAGCAGCTGAGCAGCTGGAGGTGCTGCACCCGGGGGATGTTGCTGAATTCCGTACGAAAGTAATCAAAGAGAGAGACCTGCTTGTGGTTGCACATGATCTCATCAGGAAGATGTCACCAGTAAGTATGTTCATAACCTCTGTTTCTACATTTCTACATTTCTACACCTAGTATGTATATACTAGTTCTAGTTCTGTATAACAACTTCTGGGGAGACTAAAAAAAATCCCTGAGTTTTAGTATAAGTTACCATTCATCAGAATTAATGCAAACAAAAGTCCTGACTATTAAATATTTGCTGTAATGTTTCTGAGAAGTGAAAGAGGAATTTCTAGATCTGTGGCTATAACTGCAGTGGTGCTGAAAGTACAGGTAGGCCTTGAGCCTGCTGGTGACCTAGGGCCGTGCATTGTGAATCACCGGTGCAGCTCACACTTCCCTGAGAACAGCCCATGCATGACCAGTCTCAGTCTCATCCATCTGAGTTTCCAGAGGTTTTCAAACTGTTAAGACCTTTGTCAAGTCTCCCTTCTAGCTGAAATAATCTGGGTGAAAGACAGTGCTAAGTGTAGGCTGGGCCTCTCAACAGGCCCAGTGTGGTGACAATAAGTCTGTATGTGTTCATAGCAGATTTAATCATTAATAAAGTTTTCTCAACCAGGAATGAAAAAACAGAACCCTCTCCCGCCCCCCACCTTTAATAGTATACCCCAGGGATATCCAGGATAAACTGAATAGCTTAATACTGGTATGTCTGAATCCAGGGTAAGCTAATTCTAGTGTTTTACTGAACTTGTATTACAAGCTCTCTTGAGAAACCCAGACAATTGTTTGGAGCTACACTAAAAAGAGGCAAGAGCACTGGAATAAATTGAGATTTGTTTTGTGTGGTTTTGGTTGGTGTGTTGTGTGTTTGTGTGTCCTCTTTTACAGGAATGCTTTGGTATTAAGTAGCCAGATGGCGTGGATTCCTGTGGGAGGCAGTTGTAACAGAGCCTGATGGACTGTTCCTCTTCTCTTTCCTCAGCGTACTGGGGACACAAAGCCCAACTTCTTCCAGGATTGCTTAATGGAGGTGTTTGATAATTTAGAACAGCACATTCAGAACCCTGCGGTTCTGCAATCCATCCTGAGTCTCATGGAGAGAGGCACAATGGTTCTGACTACAAACTATGATAATTTGATTGAAATATTTGGTCAGCAACAGGGTAAACCTATGGAATCTTTAGACCTTAAAGATAAGGATAAGGTATGATGAGAGCAGTAAAATGATTAGACTTAATATATGACATAAGCTGCACTGAAAGATGTATTCCTGTTTAAAGAGTCAAGACTAAAAGTTGATAATTGTTAAAGCATGTCTATAAGCTACAGCAGATGCCCAGACATTTCTTTTACATGTCTCTTTATTCTGAATAATCTGGTAACAGTTTCCAAAGAGAGTTTCATGTGACACATTTGTTAACCAGTTCCTTGCCATTTACTGGGCAAAAACCACAAATTGTTTAACTTATGTAAAGTCATTGTTAAAATTCCAAATACAGTTTCATCTGGCTGGTAGTTAATTTGCTGTTCATACCTTTTCTGTCAGTGGTCCTGGAAGTTGTTTCTTGGTTTTAACCCAAAAAGCCAGAGACAGCTGCAGTATCAGCCATCACATTTTTGTTACGATTAAAGCGAGCTGTGTAATTAGTAATTGCAATCTCTCACTGTAGGAAAGTGCAAAAGGACTTGTTTCTGCTTTAAATGTTTAGCTGTATAGTCAGTTTAGCTGTATAGTTTTGCAGATTCATGGTGAATGTGGCATATTATAACAAAAGGATGTGTCTTGCATGATGTCCTTTAGGTTCTTCAGTGGGCAAGGGGCCATGTAAAGTACGGAGTTCTTCATATTCACGGCTTATATACAGATCCCTGTGGAATGGTGCTTGATCCCTCGGGATATAAAGACGTTACTCAAGATCCTGAAGTCATGGTTTGTGTGATTTTTAAGATTCTGACTATGCTTTGCCAAACAGTTTTTTTGTAATCACTGGAGACAAGATACCTAAGGCTCTATGGGAGCATATAAATGAAATACTTGGAGACCAGAGAGATTACTCTGAAAGGTGGCTCTGTTGCAAGGGCAGTCTGTGCCCTTGGGTACTGTGGCTGTGTAAATCACAACCAAACCCCTCGGCTGGATGCCAGAGTTTGTATTTATCCATGGAAAGAACAGGAGCCTCAAAATACTGAACACCAGGACAAGGATTCATCATCATATGATTGCTAGGTTTCTTAGGGGTTTAAACTGGTACTAGCTCTGGATCCTGGACTTAATGTTGTCTTAGCTGTCATAGGAAGTGAAATGTTTGGTCTAGAATATTAATTTTCTTTATTTAGAGATTGACCTAACAGGATCACAATATTCTGTCACCCTGATTCTTTCCATTTAAATCCACTTGCTGGCAACACTTACATGCCTATTGAAATTCCATGGAATGGCTTGGGTTGGAAGAGACCTTGAAGATCATCTTGTTCCAACAAAATTATATTTGCATGATAATTTTGCCTTTTTTTCTGGTGTGTGTGTGAGTGTGTGTATGTGTTGGTGTGTGTGAGTGTGTGTGTAGGAACAGTGGTTATGAAATGTCAGTTTGGCCTGGTCCTAAAACGTTTGCTTTTTTCAGGTCACTAGTGAGGTTCTGCTCTGCTAGTCCTTTTCTAGCTGATGTATTTTAAAAGTTCTGACCTTGGCTTTTGTCTGCTGAAGTAAATGTGTCTCTTCTTTGTTTCTGTTCCTTCACAGGATGTTCTTCAGAACTTGTACCGAACCAAGTCTTTTTTGTTTTTGGGTTGTGGAGAGACTCTGCGTGACCAGATATTCCAAGCTCTTTTTCTTTACACAGTAAAGAACAAAGTGGATCTAGAACATTACATGTTGGTGCTTAAAGAAAATGAAGACCACTTTTTTAAGCTCCAGGCAGATATGCTGCTGCATGGAATAAAAGTAGTGTCCTATGGAGACTGCTTCCAACAATTCCCAGAGTATGTCCAGGATCTGACTGCTCAAATCTGCAAACAGAGAAGTCCAGGTAATGTGGCCTCTTCAACAGCACAATCTGGAGCAAGTACTAGGCAGTTTGTCCTGTCTGAACACTGCAGCTGATTGAGGCACTCGTGTGCAGCTTTGTTGCTTGTGAGGGCCATGCAGAGTTGGAACTAGTGGCTAAACTGTAACTAGATGGTTTTTTTGTAATCTGCGGATTTTGGAGGTCTGTGGATTCTTGCAAATTTCATCTTGAATTCCAAATTTGTCTCTTTGTTAGTATTTGGTAAAGATGTTTACTTAACATATATTTATAATGTGAACTACTTCAGCTTGAGTATTACATTATCAGAAATTTGACTTGTCAGGAAAAGAGACTAAGAGTTGAAGGGATTAACTGGTGGGATAAAATGGTTGAGCCACAATATCTGAGCATAGAATGGGAAATTAAATCAGTGCATCCAGTAAGCTTTTGGCTTGGTACTCTAAGAGGTACGAAGAGAATGAAGAGAAACAGCTGTCTAAGGAAGGAGATTTCTTTAGTGCTTTCCAGACAAGGACAGTTCTGTTTTGGTTTATCCAGACAACGTGAGAAAAATAACTAAATTACCTTGGGAAGCATTGCTACTTGACAGCTCTTTCATTTATAATTTCAGTGAAACTGTTTTTCCAAAATTATTCTCAAGTAGTGCATAGCAGGAACCTTTTCCTAAAAGTGCATGCCCAAATTAATATCCTGGTTTTTGTGACTTGATGAATATTCCAATTAGACTGCATTATGTTTTTCTTTCCATGAAGGTTAGAAAAAATATTTATCACACAACTGAGATTTGAGGAAGTTGGGCTGCAGTCTGATTTGCGTCAGACTTGCAAGAGAAGGGACCTTACTCTGATTTGAAATCTCATCATCTCATTTACAAGTCAAGATCCCAAGCAAAACCATTTTCAGGTGTGCAGAACTGCTCTGTTCATCAACAAACTGTCAGGGTTTGATATTTTTTTTCTTTTTTGGCCTATTCTCTTTTAAAATGTAGCATGGAGAGTTTGTTAAAAGGGTTATATTAAGGAAATGAGAAATGCAAAACTAAAATAAGCCTGATGCACACTGGGGACTACAGGTCCCTGGATACTCATTGGAAAAGGAACACAGCAAGCAAACTGCAAGCAGTCCAGGAATCCTGGGAATGCCTTGAGGAATACTTCCTAGGAGAGGTGATGGAGAGCTCAACAGAGGAGAGGATCAGCTGGACCTGAGGTCAGGGCTGGTAGTAGCCTGGGCTGGAACACAAAAATTTCATGCGTATAAGGCGCACCCTTTTGACTGAAATTTCAATCCGAACCTGGAAGTGCGCCTTACAGGCCAGTGCACCTTATATATGGACAGAGTTTGGAAATTTGCCAACCTGGAAGTGCGAGCCGCGCGGGCAGACCCTGCCGCCGTGTGCCGTGGCAAGCCTGGCCCCTGCCACTGCACAGGCAGCCATGGCAGCCAGCGCTGAGGGTGCCGGAGCCTGCAGCACGGGGAGGGCGCCTGGAGCTGCGTTTAAAGGCCACGCCAATCTGTGACAACTGTTTGCAAATTGAGCACCTGACAGTATTCTGTTACTAATTCATTACTTTGTTGCACACGGATCCTCGCTTCAAAAAAAAAGTGCACCTTATACGCTGGTGCGCCTTATATATGGATAAAGTACGGGGACTTACTGACAACCTGAAAGTGTGCCTTATACTCCGGTGTACCTTATACGCGTGAAATTACTGTAATCATGTCCTGGTGGAATTTGCAATCTGCTAAACCATGATGAAGTTGCTTAGTCCTATTATTTGAAAAAATGTGTCAACTGGGGAAGTTCCTACTGACTGGAAAAGAGGAAACATAACCCCCACTTTTAAAAAAGGGAAAAAAGGAAGACTTGCGGGATGTGGGTAAAAAATGGGCTGGATGGTCACACTCAGGGCTGTGGTCAGTGGTTTTATGTGTGGATGGAAACTGATGGAAGCTGTGTCCTCCAGTAGTCTATGTTAGACCAGGACCATGTAATGGCTTTGATGGGTATGCAGATTGTGAGCTCATGTGTGTCCTCAGCAGGTAACAGCAAGCTGAGGGCTATGGTTGTAGGGAAGGGGTCACATCCTCAGAGACCTGGATAGGCTTGAGAGGTAGGGCTGTGCAATCACCAAGTTCAGCAAGGCCAAGGTTCTGCAGCTGGGTCAGGGCAATTGCAAGCACAAATCCAGGCTGGGGATGAGCAGATGGAGCAACCGTGGCGGGAGGGTACTTGGGGCTAAAAGCTGGACAGGCTCCATACCAGAAATTCCCCTGTGCTGGGCTGAGACCTCAGCGTGGCCAGCTGGGGAGGCGGGGATTCTGCTCCCCTGCCCTGCTCAGGTAAGACCCCACCGCAGAGCTGCACATCAGGACATGGAGCTGCTGGAAGTGGGTCCAGAAGTGAACAATAAAGATTATCAGGGGCTGGAGTACCTCTGCTTTGGAAACAGGTTGTTAGAACTGGGGGTGTTCAGCCTGGAGAAAAGAAGGCTCCAGGGAGATCTTAACAGCAGCCTCACAGTGCTTAAGGGGCCTCCCAGAGAGCTGAAGAGGGACTTTTGGACAAGTGCACATAGAGATAGAACAAAGACAAATGGCGCAAACTGAAAGGGCATAGATTTTGATTTAAAAGGAGGTGCAACCCTGGCATAGGTTGCTCAGAAGCTGTGGCTGCCCCATCCCCCTGCCAAGCGGGATGGGGCTTAGAGCAACCCGGGACAGTGGAAGGTGTCCCTGCCCCTGGTAGGATGGGTGCAACTGGATGAGCTTTAACATCTCTTCCAACCCAGACTATTCTGAGATAGTAACTACAAGCTTGCCTTTTTGGGATGGTGCACAGAAGTATAAAAACTTCCTGGATGCTCCTATGTGTTGCTGATATCTTTTACACTTCTCTAGATGCTGATCGGGTGGACAGCACAACGCTGTTGGGTAAGTAACATTTTTATTTTCACAGAAAGTTCCATAATCCTACCAACACCAGAAAAATACCCCTGAAATTTGCTGAAGGCTCCTTTTATACTCTCTGGTTTTCTTTCTGCCTAGCAGCAGGTAACTGATAGCCTTTTCAGGTCTCTCAAATGACAAATGATACTATTACCTCAGAGTACTCTGGTGAATATTAGTAACTTTTTGTATACATTTTCTGGAGCTTTTACCTGCTATCATCAGTAAGATATTAGGCTTAGATTTCCAAATACAGGTTTCTGTTCCAACGGCCTTCCATAAGGGGCTCAGGAAGAATGAACCATAAGGGTGTGGTACTGAAGATGATTTTTCAGCTGAGCTGTTCAGGTTGCTTTGTGATATTTCTGTGAATAACCTGAGTAATAATACATTCTAATTAATGGAAAAAATACAGCAAACCAACTTTAAAAGATTCCACTCCTGACAGATTTGTGCTGCTGCAGCCAACATCAGGATTGCACAGAAATACCATCTAGTACCACATGTCAGGGTCTATAGCAGTGCAGGAGGTGAAAGCCCTGCTCCTTCCCAATAAAAAAAGTACAGAAGCTCCAAGACACTTGTGTGCAGGTGTAAAGCCTGAGATTAGTTTTGTAATTCCAATGGGATTTTATACTTACCTTCCTCTCAACTGAGTTCATAACTGCCATTTTCAATAAAGTACAGTTAAGTGGAAGAGAAACCAAAACCTTGAGTACAATTTATTCCAGTAGTTGTTAATATCCCTCTTAACAGTCTTTACTAACTTTTTAGCACCATATTTAGGTAATTTTAGCACTGTTTACTTGTAGTTTAGAATACAGACCAAGCAAAAACCCCAAGAGGATTACTGTGAGCACTACCCCACAAAATCTAAGTGAATTTTCTGGTTTTGAAGAAATTTTTTCTCCATTCACGTTACTCTCTATTTACAGTGTTGATGTACTTGCAACAGCAGCTTACACCAAGGATTTTTGTTGCAGATTTCAAGAATGGTTCACTTTGGGACCACTGGAGTAATCTATTTCAACCCTGCAGCTAAAGCTGGGGCGTCTGAGTAAGGGATCCAGACTTATGTGTGAGCTCCACAGATGTTAAATTAACTTGGGCAAAAGGTAGCTGAGGATCCTTAGCTGGGTCCCTGTTTTTTGTGTCAGTATTAGAGACTAGTTTCAGGGGAGAGCTTGAGCCCAGACCTTTGGCAGGGTTAATTTAACACGTAATGCGCAATCCAAATATGAGAACCTCATGAGCTAGGTGGTGCTTACAATAAAAGGTACACCAAGCACATGGATGTAGCATGTATTAATTAATGTGTTTTCTTTCCCCTCTCTCACCCCAGGAACTTCATGTGTGGACTGTGCTAAAAGGAAGTTAGGAGAAAGCAGCACTGATTCTCCTAAGAGGGTCAAGCAGCCAGATGATATAACCACTCTTGAATGAAAAAGCCCCAAACACCCAAGGCCCACCCCAGAAGCTTTTTAACAGTAGGTGTTTTACATCTGCTGCATGGAAAGTTTTGAGCTGTTATTTCCATGATTTTAAGTGGAATAAAATTGTACATACTAACTTTTCTAAACCCATAAATGTGTGGTCTGTAAAGCTTGAGAGTCAAATAAGTCACTCCCCTGGCACTGCCAGACCACTCAGGCAGGACCTACAGGGTTAGACAGAAGCAGATGCAACTTCTCTTTGCATTTATGTGAAGTCACATGGACCAAGATCTTCCCCAGCTGAAGCCACACAACCTTTGAATCTGTCAGAAGTGCCTCTTGGCATACCTGCCTTTGAAACAGAGAGGTTTCAGTTCTCCCAGCAGCTTAACTGCAGGTGGGTTTCTGGATCCTTCAGTAGTCTTGCAGGCTTTAGTCTCTGAACCCCAAGTCCTGCAGAACAGTGCTGTTCCACATTTATAGAACCCAGAGCACAATGACCCACCTGCTTTCCACTTTTGACATGAGGATTTGTTTTTCCTTTGTCTGGTAAGGCCCAAGATCACCTGGGGAGAAAACACTGGAAGAATGCTGCGTTGCAGGGGCAGACTACAGGGCAGGCACTCCCTGACCTCTCTGCAGTGGGTTCCTGTGGAAATCTTTTAAATACTGCTACTGTGCTGCCTTGGACAGCATGTCTTGCATGTGCAATGAGACCCAGTCAGTATCAAAAGATCCATGTGCAGGTATGAAAATTGTCTTTTAGCATCACATAGAGGATTATCTGTGAGATTACCCTATAACAAGCTTTTGCAGTCAGCATGAATGGGCTGCTTTGGAAACTGATGAGTCAGGCCCCTGTAGATTCTGATGATCAGCTCAGAACACTTCACCTGTTGCTTCAAGCTGAAGCAAAATCCCATCACTTGCACTGAGGTATTTATGACCCTGGTTACTACCACTATTTAAACCCTAAAGTCATGCAACTCCTTATGTACTTGAAGTTGGGTGACAACAGGAAATCCCATCCCTCTCCCTTGGCAAGGATCAACTTATACTCATCCAGCACTGGTGATTCTTCCCTTATAGACAGTGCTGCACTGTAGCTTGTTAAGCAGCCTCCTGTCTCAAGGGCCATCTACTGTATCCTCAAAAGCAGAAGAAAGAGGGGTTATTTTATCTCCAAACACCTCTGTTACTGGATTCTGAATTAAGGCACTGATGCTGACTCATGACTCAGAGTAAATTTATTCAATGAAGTGTGGCAATAACACAAGTATTTGATGAACATCTATATTCCTGTGAAACATGTTACACTCCTGCTCAGACAGTCTTCCTCCCTGAGGCAGGATCCCCACAGGCCCAGCACAAGCCAGGGCTCACAGCACATGACAAGGCAGGTATGTGTGGGCAAACCACAGGACAACAGGAACCTGCTCTGTGAACACAAGATAATTATTATGAACAAACACAAACCAGGGGAAGCTCTTCAGCACACACAGAGGTGGAACATAAGCCAGATAAAGTGGTTCCAGCTTTCAGTTTTCTTTACCCAACTTCATTAACTTTAAATGGAAAGTTCACTAACTTTCATCTGCATAGATGAAAACCAGCCAGCAAAGTAACTTCAGTATGCCAGGACAGTAATAACATTACATTTTTCTATATTTCTATATGTATTTTAATTGCCTCTTTAGCATCTGACTTGTTCTTTCTACTTCTGTATTCAGTGAAATAGCTTGGAGGTGAAATTTTTCAAGGTTAACTCACAGCTCTAGAGTTGCACTGCAAGTTTTTGTAGAGTTAACTAATACGTAAGGCTGCAGCAGAAGACTGAAGTCTTTCTGGTTGTCACAGAAGTCACCCAAGATAATGAACACATTCCAGTACCTTACTCTTTTAGAAAAGAGGAAAGAATTCTATCTAAAGGCAAACAGATGCAGCTACAACACAAGGTGCTGACTTGGAGCAGTGAGCACCTAAACAGAACAGCATGCTGGCAACTATGGACTTTTCTTAAGAAAAGCAAGAGGCTTGTTCTTCTGGAAATGTTCTTCTGTACTTCTGGAAATGAACCTGCAAATCCTTCTTACAGCCAAAGTATTTGGCATGAAAGCTTAGGGTACCAGTGCGCACACCTCATAAACAGCCTCAGAAATATTCTCTTGTAACAAAGCTGCATCAAAGAGTAGCAGTTGATTCCCTTAATATTTTGCAAAACTGCTTCACTTAAAGTGAACATTTACCTGTCAACCTCTAACAGCCACATTTAAACTCAGATTTGTAACAGTCAGTTGTGAACCCAGTTCCTGTTGTCACCTGGCCCTTACACCATCCATGCACTATTCAAAGAGAGAACCACGGCTGGGCTTCTCTGCTGAATCCTGCTCTTCCTCCTCTGGGTACTCAGTAAGATCCAGGGTCAGGACTTGGCTGAACATAACATCATCGTGCTGAGAAGAAGGAGAATCAAACCATGTAACACACTTCTGGTACTTGAAATAAACATTTCATAACTATTAGATGCAATCATGAGCTTGAGATCCCCAAAGGATGTTCCCTGGAGCCAGTGCCTGCACAGCAGGACACAGCCAGCTACCAACTGTGTGTGCATGATTCACTGGAGCAACATTTCAGGTGCGACCCAGTACTTCAACAACCCCATGCGCATTATTTAACCATAATTAATTGTTACCTCAGGACACACTCCTATCAATGCATCTGCCTTGCAGAAAAACTCTTCCTTCAGGGAAATTACTATCATTTGGGACTGTTCATGTGCCTGTTCTCTAATGAAACGTGAGACCTTTGGAAAGAAACCAAAGTATTTCAGTTAGTTCTGGCAACATGAAACAATGCTGTGATTAGGGAATGCTGAGGGAAGAACTGAACTGTGCTAGTTGCAGAATTCCATCATGAAATGAGATTGCTAAAATAAGAAATAAATCAGTTTTAAAAGCCAGGTATTTTGCATGCATTTTAAGGTAACTCCCCTCAGGTGTGCTACTTTTTAAAAATGTTTAAGAAAATAATAGTTCGTTCCAATGAATAAAGCTACAAAAAGACACCAGTGCCAATGAACAACAATTTTACTTTCTGTAACTAGAGAGGAAGGTGGAAATTCCTAAATAAGTTTTCTTTAAAAGGTGGAAGTTGGCTACTGACTCTAGCATAACTTAAATTAGTTCACTGCAGACAGCAGCAAGTTTCGCAGTGATAATGCAACTAAAGGTACAAAATTTATTAACTAGTGAGTATTGCAATGTCTCCCAATATAAATTAAATGCATAAAGGAAAACAAGTAGATTTTTAATAAGCCCTCTGCCTGCACAGTGCTACATCTACATGACATGGAAATTAATTTTTTAACAGAAGACCTGTTAGTAGGTTACAGGAAGAACTGCTGTTAGTAAGTTAAACTTTTATTTGTTCTATTATTTGTTCTAATAATTTCAGAGTATAGTTCCAATTAGTGAGAGATCTGCTTTAATACATCCATCAAAGAAAGGAAAGAAACTTCTTAGGATAAAAAAAGGATACCAGTGAGTACCAGCAACAATCTTTCACAGATCAGTTTTGCTCACTTGCAGTATTTAATTTTAGCTCTGTTTGAATTGAGAAATCCAGGTGCATAGAGGTAAAACCACTTTTGTTTCCAGCATTTTGACAAGAACGGTGCTCAGCACATGGGACCTCTCTTCTGCCAGGCAGAATGAGCCTCCTCAGAGAGGTGAAGTGTAGCAAAGTGCCTAGTGTACTCTGCCATCAGCTCTGTTAATTCATCACAGGTAGCCAGTATGGAAAGCTGGCAACATCCCAGAAATACTCACCTTCCTTCACTGTGTACAGGATTGAGAAGGCATGTCTAACTGCAACAGGAACTTATTTGGATTAGTAAAGTCATCCAGGTAACAACCAGGGAAGGGCATGATCTGGGTCCCTGCCCAGCTCCAGACAGAGCTAGGAAACACACCAGCCAGCCACCGCAGAGATGGACACACCACAACTTCCATGGAAAGCAGAAATGTGAAGTTCAGCAGTAAATGGTGTAACAGCAAAGAAAAGCCTGGAGTTGGCCTGCACTGCTTGAAGTCATCAGCCTTGAAAAATCTGAGTCCAGAAAGAATAACACACAAAACACAACACCGGTATTTAACCAGAATCCACTTCATCTTAGAGTGGTCCCAAGTGAGACTCATCAGCAGACCAGTATCTTATAGAAGCTCAGCTCACAGAGGTGCTGTGTGATGTGTAATCTCGTTTTTGATCATGCCACTGAGAGCCAAACCCTAAAGCTTCCTCGGGGATCTTCATTACAGCCCCACTACATCCCATCTAATGCTGCTGAAACACACTGCACCAAGTTAAAACAACCTCAGGCCTGGGTAACCCTTGTGGACTTGCATCCCAAGGATTATTTAGGGAATTCAGGTTCAGGAACCTCTCACAGTGAGTCAGTGATCTCCAAGAAGGAATTGAATTCTATCTGGCAGGCACAAGTGGTAGAGCTTCCCAGCTATCTCTTCCAGAGGTAACCTCCAAGCGAGCTCTGGGATACTTGGCACATCAGTTAATGCTATCAGGGGAAAAACCAAAATGTTTGGTGTTGAAACAACTGCTTTTTGTTTGTTAGACTCCACCAAGATTGACATTAGTAGTAATGCTAGCAGAAATACTGTTCTGAAAAAAAAAATGCTTCCAGAGAAGAAAATCCATGCATATGTGGAGAGCTTGAGGACTCCTTCCTACAAACAATCCCCCTGTTCTGAGCCTCCTCCTCCCAGGGGCTGCCATGCACAGCTTCAATCTCTACTGTTTGTGCTCCAGCCTCAGTTCTTTATATATTGAACAGTTATTGGCAAAAAGGGAAAGATAAATTGAGAGGGCAGGAAGGTGTTTTAACCAAGAAAAGCCATGTCAAGTCAAGACAAGAATGACTGGAGCAACAGCTTAATTGGTGCTAATGCAAAAATATTTACCAAGCCAATTATGAGACAGTCCAGTGACAGAATGACTTGGTTTCCACATGCAGCCACACTTCTTGGAGCCTAGGGAACTCCAAGGCCTTACCAATTCCAAGCAGCACAATTCCCAGGTGCCTTCCAGGTCAGACTGTGCCATATGGTGTTACAGAACACACCTGCACACCTTCACACTCCTCACCACCTCCTCTCACCTTCACAACTTAGAGATCAATCAAACACACTTGAATTAAGGCATTTAAATATTTAAATATTTCCCGTATCTCATTCCTTCAGCCCTAATCCAATCTAATCTAAAACAGGTTCAATCAGGCTAATCAATCTCTGCATCCCAACATCCTGCAAGGGAAGTAGCCAACCTTCTGCAAAACGTACCAGATGTTATCAGTAAAAGAGCAACTTACTTTATCAATGTTTGTGTTGTCCAGTGCAGCATCTACCTCATCTAAAATGAAAAAAGGAGCTGGACGAAAGCTGTAGAAGACAAGATAGTATTTTGCATTGAGATACTAAAATGTTAATCAACATTCTAGTTACTTACTAACTCCATAAATAAAGTTGATAGTATTTTGCAATATTAGTCTTCTATTTCTTATAATTAAATAATTAGGTATCATTTAAACATTTAATATGAAATAATGAACAATAAATTAATTAACATGAAATTCTACATTGAATATATAAAGTAATGACAGAAAAAGAATAAGGACTTCAGCAATGCTTGATCTAGCAGAATTTTTTTAACGTAAATGTAACACTGTCTCTTTCTATCACCTATTTGGCCAGACACTTGGAGAATACCCTAATAATTCTTTTTCTTCCCCTAGATAATCCCAGAACAGTTCTTTCACCTGTGTATGGCAAACACAAGAGCCAGGGCTGCCACTGTTCTTTCCCCTCCTGACAAACTGTCCATTGGCATAAAGCGCTTGCCCGGAGCCACACAGTGAAAGCCAATGCCTTCCAGATAGGGCTCCTCAGGATTTTCAAGACTAAGGAATGCCTGGAAACAAATACATTTAATTGTTAATAGTGAGATTTATCAAGTTATTTAGACAGGTATTTTTTAGGTTTAAATACTGCCTTTAGCTAGTGAGGAAACCAGTGAGTTTGCTTCACTTTTAGAGAACCTGTTCATCCATTCTGAGATCAGCAGTATCCAGTTCCCTGAGAATATGGTGCCACATATTTGTTATTTCCAAACTTTCAACAACTGAACAAACTTGATTTTATCACCTTTCACGTAACTGCTTTGATTTTCTTAATTACTAAAAAGTTAAGACTTCAAAAGCAGATTTCTTCTTTTTTGGCCTGGAAGACAATATATTTGCAAAACTGCCTTCTTTTGGTGAAAGCTTAGCTTTACAGATCCTACCTTTGAGCTGGACAAAGACTGTATTAAAGTCTTTTTCTGTACTTTGTATCCTGGTTTCCAGGGACAAAATTTAAAAGCATTATTCTAAAGGAACCACATTTTTCCTAACCACTGAAGGTATGATGGGCAAAATCTTTCCTACATGGTTTATTTTTCTCATTAATAGAAGAGACTTCCCATCCACACAAGACAGGTAAGAGAAATTTCCTTACTTCATGTTCATTTCAAATGTCTCCTCTCAGATTACAGACATCATGGAAGAAAACCAAACCAACACACAACATGCTGAAGGAAAACACAAAATCCTAAGACAGGTAAGAGTTCAATCCTTTAAACATTCCAGAGTCTATGGAATTTGACATAACCAAAGCATTTGTGAATTCCCTCTTGACTTTTGGTATTAATACAGGATCAGTAACAAAGATAATTGTGAGACAGTATTTCTACATGTTTCTTAAAAGTTGCAAAAGTATTATGTCTATTTATGTTTTCTACATATTTAAGTGGGGTAGAAGGTGCTTCAAGACCTTGTACAAAACACTGGCATCGATTTATGATTTTGTCTGTACTAATGATTATTATTTGTATAACTTGATGTGTAAACCAATGCTATTTTTAAATGAAATACAGTAATTTCACACCAATAAGCCGCACCTATTTCACTGAAGAATCAAGCTGATCCCGGAAGTGTGGCTAATCAACAGGCGGGGCTTATTTATGGACAAATTCCAGCAAAATGTCATCCCAGAAGTGCGAGCCAGCTGGGGAGGCAGCCGCCGCTTTGCCACCTTTGCACGAAGCTGAGCTGCTTTGCCGCTGCTTTTCACCGGCTTTGCGCTTTGCCGCCGCTTCTTGCGGTGGGGAGGGCGCCTGGGGCTGCATTTAAAGGCTTCGCCAGTCTGTGAAAACTGTTTGCAAATTGTGCACCTGACAGCAAACCCGGTGATTCTGTTACTAACTTGTTACTTTGTTGCACATGGATCCTTGCTTTAAAAAAAAAAAAAAAAAGAAAAAGAAAAAAAAGTGTGGCTTATCACCTGGTGTGGCTTATTTATGGACAAATTCCGTGGTCTTTCCGGCTACCCAGAAGTGCGGCTTATAACCAGGTGTGGCTTATGAGTGTGAAATTACTGTAGTCTATTACACTTCATACTTGTGTTCTGACAATTTACAAGTCTACTAAAAGCAAAAACTAAGCTAAGCTGAATAGTTCTCAATTTTGCTTGCACATTACATCTAATGTCAAGCATACTTAGGCTTATTGCCTATTCCACCCCGACCCTAAATTTCTGTCGTCTATTTCTGTAATTTTATTCTAGGTAACAAAGCATCCAGTAAGGCCTTTAAGGCAAAGCCTCTGAGCACAACACACCTGAGCACTACTGTTCCGACAAAGCTTCTTGTAGATCCTGTCAATGGCTATGGAGGCATGTTCAAAACACTGGGTAAACAGCTCATATCTCCTTTTTTTCACCTCTACAAATTCCCACTTGCATATTCTGGCCTCCTTTCTGCTGGTCTCAAAAGCTATGGAAAAAAAGAAAATCACAGGAATTGAATTAAAGAATCTTTGAGCAAATACACAGAACAAATATATACTGGGTACCATGAGCAGCATCCAAGAAAATCTTATTGCAGAAAAAGGAACATACCAATATAGTGTGAGTTTCCGTCTAGATTTCAAATGGAGGACCCACAAAGTTGTGATATATTCAATCTGCTCTCTGCCACATTTGTCTGGAGCAAGAAACAATATTCTTCTCCTAATTCCTTCCAGGAGCCAGGCAGCCCTAAGCAGCACCAGCACTGACCTGGTACAGCTCCAGAACTCCTTAAGTTTCTTACATTGTTAATATCTTCAAAACTCTCTGAAGATAATAATCATTTTGCAGAAATGCTCATGTCTGAATTTTGGACAACCATATACAGTTCCTTCAGTTTTGTAAGAAAAATTTAAGCAATTTTAACATTAAAGTCAGTACTTCTCAAAAATCAAGTAAAAAGTTTATGATGTCATGTGAAGAACAAATATCTTCTCAATCATTCAAACAAATATTTCAAGAGACTACTGCACACTCAAGTGTATGTCAATAAATCGTTTACATATAATTAAAAAGATAACTGAAGATAAAGACTTGAGCACAAAAACAGCAGGACCAACCCCAAGAAGAGGAATTTCAATTAGGGTGGAATCACAAAAGTGATTGACATGAAAGACTCAATGTTACCGTCTATTGATTCTTGAAATTTGTCTTGAGCTATCTGTAACTTCTCTCCTGCTCTCAGGTTTGGAGCAGCTGTCTTCATTAATGTGACCTCTTTAGATTTGATTTCCTCCTGCATTTGTTTCACATGATCCTTTCTATCTTCATCAGACTCTAGTTCCTAAAGGAAAAAAAAAAAACAAAACCAAAGCAATCTAATTTGCTTTTAGGCCAAGACATTTCAATACATACAGCAAGTGTCATGGTTCCTGAAACAATTACCCCACTCATTAATAGCTTGAACTTAACTGAAAATGCAATCCAGGTCTTTGTTCTTGCAATGAATCTACCAGGCCCTCATTTTTCTTCCGCAAGACATTTAAAAACAGGGAGCCAATTATTTTCCCTTGATTTCCTTTTGAAAATACAACATAGGAGCAGGATAAGTGCTTCACTCCTTGATTTCTAAAAAAACAAGTTCTTAGTGAGGTAAGTTCTACTAATGATAGATTCATCCTTTGCTCTGTACTTTGCCTTCTGACATTCAACTATTTTCCTCAAGATTAAAAAGGAAAAAAATATAACAAAATCTGCTGAGAAAATGTAATCTAATGGACAAGGAAGGAAGGAAAGTCTCAGCCTCTGCAAATACCACAAACATAAGGTAAACAACTGCCACAGCCATCCTTGGGTTCTGGAGTTTTTAGCTGTAACATACAAAGTTGGAACTTTGAGGCAGAAAGTAAAGGAGAAAGGAAAAAAAGAAAAATCAAGGTTATATTAAGTATTTTTGTGGTTCAGGTAAGCAGAAGTTAAAGCCAGTTATATGGGAAACTGACCTATCTAGAAATCCCACACATCATTGCTATGTCATGAGTACAAAACCAGAGCACACATCAACATGCACTTCAGCTTAGAAGTGGTTTTACCAAGTTTCACTTAAAGACTAGGGTGAAAAACAAAATAAACAACAAATAAAATATAAAATATATCACAAAACTAAAAATCAAGCACTCCATCTCCAATAATTTCTACAGAAAATATTACCTTTAGATTGACCTGTAAGGTGCTGTAGTCTATCTGAATTCCCTCTTCCCTTTCATAGATCCCTGACAGAGTCTGGGTGCCTTCTACTTCAGTTCCTAGCTATAAGATGAAGGACATTCCAATTCAGAAAAATAAGTTAACTTTGAAACTGTAAAACCAATTAATTAAAAGGTTTTAAAATTAAGAAACAGTGGTAACAAGGTACAAGGTAAACTTTATCCATGACTCTTCCCCTGGCCCAAAAAGAGTGAACAGTTAAGATCTCATGAGCCTTATTAACACACATACCTATTAAATGAAGATAAAAACATGTGCAAAACTTAGTTTGAAGCTATGTTAAAAGCAGCAGCAGCAATCTGTTTATTACATATTTACGACACTGTACTGTACATCTGATTGGAAAGATGTACGCTCCCTGATACCTTAATCCCTTCCAAGGGAAGGCTGAAGTATGTAAGCTAAGGCATTTCTTCCACTTTTAACTCAAAAGAACAGAGGAGCTTCAGTTCTATATGGCATAAGCAAAGAATCTTCTACTCCCTGTAGCCTGAATTTCAGTCACTTTCCCTCAAACAAAACATGGGCTCTCTGTCATTACCTTCCAAGTTCACAAACTTGTTACAAGTTCTTCAAAACCCACAGCTCGTTTCTTTTGTGCAGAAAGTTTATTTCTCCTCACAAAAGGTATGTTGGAAAAAGAGCGAAGATGGAGACAATTAACAAGGGGCAGTCATCAGATAGAAGCAATGTTTCTGTTTTAGCCTATCCCTGATTTCTGCAAGTATCTGCATCTACTGAACACAGAAGGACGATTCTATATGCAGCATTTATATTATAGATGACAGACCAAATTTGATCTCAACCCTTGCACTTGCCATATTTATTTACATTTCCAAACTGACTCCTGCGTATCTCTTACTTATCTTCATAACCATTTTCTTCTACCATGAGATTTTATGTATTTCATAAGAATGTTTCAAGTACAAACAAAAATACTTGCAAACAGTATTTCTGCCTACAAAAATAAAAATAAATCCTTCTTTTGAATGAAGCAGATCTGATCACACAAATAGAGTGTATTGGTTTGAACATTACTAAGAGAAACAGTCCTGTAAGGGAAGGAAAAAGTATCTTTAAATTAATGAGTAAGTGTTACTTCACGATATCTATCTTCTATAAACACTTCAAGTACCTCTACTTCACTGATGTCATCCAGTGATCCAAGCAGTAAATGGATGTTCAGGTCCTGCACCTTGCACTCAAGGAGCAGATTATGTCTCCTTAATCTCTTCTCTTCCAGAGAGGTTTCTATAGCTGTAGCTTCCCTCTGCAACTCTGTGGCTTCTCTACATGCACAAAATGCACAAAACAATTCAAAAGTGGAAACATCACTGCTAATAACATCCACAGAAATACAGCATGATAAATGCAGCATAGAAAACAGATTCCAAGCACCAAGAGGGCTGTTTCCTCTGCAATAATCCCCAAACATAAAGGAAAATGGAACTGTACTTCTGCCATCCCTTCCATTCTCTCGAATTACTCCAGAGGGAGCCTCAGTCTCAGTACATTGCAAAGTTCAATTCAAAGCACATTCAAATCTTTCCTAATTACAGCCTACCTCTGTTCTGTTGTTCAACTCTAGTGAATATATATGAAGATATGATCTTTTAACATGTAATCAAGTATATTTATCACTACTCTCCCTGAAACGGCTTGATTCTTTGCAACCAATTTCTCTGAAAGCATTAAGTTACCTTCAGCATGAACCATCCACAAAGGAGCTGATTTAATATAATGGTACGACAAAATAATGACCTAAAGTTAGTATTAGTTTAAGGCATCCAACACATGGAAAGTCTGCAAAAAATAACACTGAAATCAGAAAACAAAATTGTTCCCATTAATCAGACCCACTGTACAACTCAAACTAAACTGTGAAACTATGAGGGAACTTCACATGTTCCCAGCCAAGCTGTAAGTAAGCTACTATATACTCATCAAAAGAGATGAGAGATCTGTGGTCAGAGATCACAGTGAGACCTAAGACTAGGTAGATAATAAAGTATTTCTATATGGTTTATGGCATGGGTCTCTTGAAATACTCTTTCACATTGAATTAGTAACACTGTCAAACTAAGGCACACTGTAGATGCAAATCACTATGTCTCTAATAAATCATTCACAAGAAAACAAAACAAGAGAAATCCAGTAAATCACTTCTAAATATTATTCCTTTAATCACCTCCCCGGACCACAAGTAAAAATTACCTATAGAAATTACCTATTAAGAGTTAGCATCGTCTTTCTGAACTCTTCAACTTCTTTTTGGCTTTTTGTAAGCTCAGATTTATGAGCACTTAATCTATCCTTAAGGTGTTGCTGCTCCTCCAAAAGTTCATTCACTTTTTTTAGAAGCTTTTCCTCATCCTGCATAGAAATATTTCAATTTTTAACTTCCCACCAAGAATCTAGATCTGAAACCTCAACTATACAGGAAGGAGGAGTTAAAAGTTTAAACCTGTTGCACTCAAATGTGTTACAGCACAAGATCTGAAAGGCACTGGGGAGGGAGAGTTTCCCCCACTTTGTGGCACTTTAGTACATTTCACTTCTTAGTTTTTGTTCAAAGCACAGATTTTCTCCTTCCCTTTTCTGTGAACAAGCACAAGCTTGTTTCTTTAACAAACACCATCAGCACAATACAAGAAAGAACACTGAAGGAGGAACCCATACATTACTTCAACTAAAAATCTAACTTGGTTTCATAACGTTACTTTAAATGTATTATTGGCTGTAAAGCAGCTTAAAAATGCAAAGCACCAGAGCTGCTTGCTCTTCCTCATAAAATCTTCTGCTGAATCTGAGCCACATGCTGCTAGTTTTATCTACAGTTGTACGTTGCCTTTTCAGATGAACAGAACACATTAACTGAACAAAATATAAACTAATACTGTACAGACAGTAATCCAAAACTTAATTCTAAAACTTAAGCTAGTAAGCTTATTTTTAATAATAAATAAGCATCCAAATACAGCAGTTTATTCCAAGGTTAAAATAGAATGACATTGCATCTGAATTTTTCTAAGCAATTACAAAGTCAGCAATTGAACTGATCCCTTGAAAAATGCATAGCATCAATTACATTCATTCAAAACTGGAACTGAGGAAAGAATGCACTGAGTTACAGAGACAGTGAAACTGATTTTGTTATTACCTTCTGCAGCTTGATAATCTCTGCTTCATCTTTATGAACTGTCTCCCTCAACTTGCTGACCAAGTTTGTTATTTTTTGTAGATGATCACGATTATACTCCAGCTGAATGTTCAGTCGTGTCCTCTGATTTTCAAACTCCAGTCTAGTCAAAGTACAGGATATAAAAACAAGTTCTTACAAAGCAGGCTATTAACTGTGATTGGACTCTATGTGAGCACAAAAATACTCATTACATTGATTGTACTACATCACATCCTGCAGATATATGGAAAATGAAAGATATAGTGATATTGGTTAAATACAATATTGAATATAGCCACAGTAATATGGAAAGTGACACTTGAACTTCAGCCATCAGTTCATTTTAATATTCTCCTTCTAAGATAGTGACATGTCTGTGAGACAAACAGTAGCTGAGGCTGCCTGTGAAAAACTCAAGAACCTAGTTTCCTTATAAGATTATGTTCTTACACCAAACACCTGTATCTTACACCCAGTTCTTAGGATTTTTCACACATGAGTGACCCTTCATGCTCTTTTCAATTTGGGATACTGCCACTTTTCAATGTGGGTATTAGAAAACTATTTATATTTTTACAATTGTGCTACCAAAATAGTAAATAATGTTACCTTTCAAGTTTGTTGCAAGCTGTCACTGACTCTGACAAACCCAAACCATAGCAGTGATCTAACTAATCCTTGTCTAACTAATCAACAGCCTAACTAATAGCAGTGGCCTAAATAATCCTTACAGTGACAAAAATCTTCTACATTCTCCTAGGACTTTGTCTTATTTCCTGTGATGGAGTTTCGCAAGTACCATGTGCCCAATCTAATACCAACCACTGTTTTAATTTTAGTGACATATACCACCTGCTCTTATCAATCTCCTCTTGTTGTCTCACATGTTCTTGTTCATACACACGAATATTTTCTATACCAATTTCTTCACAGAATTTTTTGAAAACAACATCTTCAACCTTTGAAAACAAAAATGGAACAAAAAATGATTATACTATTTTGAAACTCAGAAGTAAAATATTCAATCACTTCATGCTACAGACTAGATTTTTAAGTACTTCAAGAAAACAGTTAACTACAGAGAAATAATTTGTACTTGCAATTTTCAAATTAACACTGTCAGTCCAAATGCCAGACATAGGGCATACGTGCCTGTGCTCTACCAAGTGTAACCAAGCTCTTCTTGACAGCACCTGGCCTTTCTGAAGACAAAAGTCATCGCAGTGTAACCAGCCTCCCTTGTATTACCTGTTCCCAGACAGCTGAAGAAGAGAAAGCTGGACAGGACACTGTCTACTACTCTTGGTTCTAAATCATAGCCTTTGTGTTCTTTTTTTTTTTTCAGAACAAGCAAAAGAAAAGTTCCTGTATCTGGAATTCTTACACAGTTAACCATCAACGACTTTCTCAGTGTCTACAGATGACTGACATCTGCATTCCCTCATGCCTGCACCCCAAGCAAGACAGAGAACAGGCAACAATTTTGGCTTGTTCTTAGATGTAGAATTCCAGTCATGGATTAACCCCAGACTAACTGATGAGAATTGGGTCAGAAGCCAGGAACTAAATTACAGATGTTCAACAGAGCCTGAGTTACTGCAGACAGTGATGAAGAATCTCTCTCCTTCTCCAACAATATATATTTACACCAGCACCTAAGTCCTGGGGTATGAACTGTCCACATAAAACTGCAGTACTATTTTACCACAACTTATAACAGATTTCTTTGTTTGAGAGGAGTAGGAACAAAGGTAGCTTCAAGGCACAGGTAGATCTGGGAGAAACTGGACTTTTGGATAACAAATTCATACGATTATACAGAAGTTGATTTATTGTTTACTTTTAGTCCTAATTATTCATTTTAAGACTACTGTTTACGCAATTATAAATTTTTTGATTGGTGCTTTTATTTTGTTTATGTGCTTTGTATGAGCTCTTCAGGTGAGGTGATTGGTTACTGTTTAGAATTTTGCCAGGCACCTTTATTTTATGTCTTTTAATCTCAGTATGTGTTTTTCTTTTTTTTTTTTTTTTTTAATTTAGCACAGTTTATACTTTAGTAGCTTTGAAGGGTCTTAACAAGTTGCAGAAAAAAACTCTTAAAAATGGTTTATTTAGTGCACCTGTTATAAACATTGGTCTAAATTAAGAAATATGCAGAAAAACAGTCAGGCATGGGAAAATACAGTAAAATACAGAGAAAAGCAACTAAGCAGCAAAATAGGGAGAAAAACATCTAAATATAATTTGGGTGGTGCACATGAACAGACCACAGCTTAGATTTGTTCAGACATGTCTATGGCTTAGACTTGAGATGAAGTTCCTGTTACCCCAAGAAGTCTGTTACTGCCTCTAGCAGAACACAGCAGGAAACCCCTCCTGGCATCACATTAGGCTTTATTTAACATTCCCTTCACTGAATGCCTTTAGTATCTTCGTGACAACCCTGCTCTGAAATCTGTCCACTTTCTGTATGAACTGTTCTGGGGATCACTGGAAGATTAGTAAATGACAGAGAAACTGAGAGATGAGATGGCAGAAGTGTCTACACAAAAAATAGCTGAGAAACCTAAGGGGTGGATCACATACCATAAAAGAACTTTTCCTGCTGCTCTAAGAAGCAGACAGGAGCAGATTCTAAAGATAAAAGCTGTTTAGTATCACAATAGATAATGAATTTGGACAGGTGGGGATAGAACAAGATCTTCATGTTCTACATCACCTCAAAAGAGAGGATGAGGAAAGAACACTCAGTTACATCACAGGCTAGCTTCATCTTCCACAAATTGGACTTCAATACAGGTATACAATGGTCTTAATAAAACCCCAAAAAGCCAACAGAATACCAAAACAAGCACCAAAAACCACAATATGCAAAAAGAACCTTCTTCCCACTCAGTAAAGAAAAAACCAAACATCACAAAATAAAAAGAAAATCTCTACAAGCAAACCCCCCAAAAAAGTGAAGTAAGAATTTGCTGACAATCATCATGCATGCCTCAGCCATTCTCCCATGGTAATCAGAGCACAGGAAAAATCAAGAACAAATACTGCCTACTTCCCCAGAGAAAGGAACCTTCAGACTATGCTATTTTTCATCTACTTTCCAAGCAGACTGGCCATCCTCCAGACATGTCACCTGTAGACTTCAGAACAAAGCCCTCTCACAGCACCGAGGACTGTTTTCAGCTCTAGAAAGCTGTATATATTAAGAAAAGCTTCATCTGTTTGAGACATAAATTATATAGTTGGTTGGATTTGTGTTTAGCACTTGACAGTCACAGAACTTTGACTCTCAGGAAACTGATTTGCAAAGCTATGACTCATATACACTAACATTCTCTGTTCACAGCTACCTTGGTAAGAAAGGTAGAGGATGTGAAGAGTTTGCTGGAATAATGTACAAGCCCTGCTGACAAAGCAGTTTTCAAAGTTAAAAGTTGTCCAGGTTTAAACATTAGGAAAACTTAAGTTTCTGTAGCCTAATAGCATGAACTCTCAAAGTTCTGACAAAAGGCATTACCTCATTAATTTTTTTCTGAAATTCTTCTATTTTTTCTTTTCTTTGTACTACTCCTTCATTCAGCATATCATGCTGAGCCTCAATATTTACCAGTTCACTTTCCAGTTTTGACTTTTCCTAGATAGAAAGGAAAAAGATGGTAATTTTTCTTAATAGAATGATCAACTTTCTAGAAATTGAGACAGCTCCATTTTTTCTGATTAAAAACATCATAAACATTTTCTTCTCAAATGGCACTTAGCCACTTTTATTGCCAATCTGCATGGAGCAATTACAGTTTTAACAAGTGAAAAAGCAAACTAAAAATAGCACATAAAGTGCACTTTGAGTAACAGACTTCTGAAGGTTACTACATGATAAACCAAGCTTACCACAAAATCAAATTTTAAAACCACAATAGAAAAAGCCTCATGTAAAGTACTTTGCAATCTTGTTTTTTTTATATTTTATCAATTCCTTAGTTGTAACTGCTGTATGTGAAACTTCAACTGATTTTTAAAAACTGTATCAGATCAGTAATTGTTAAACAATTATTAAACATGAAAATGATAAAGAATTAATACCATACCATTAAGAGATTAGCAAGATGTTTCTTTTTAATAAGATCTAATTCATTCTGGGAATATTTAAGTCGCATCTGAGTTCCTTGGCACTGAGCATGCAATTGCTTCAAGTCAGCCTCCTTCCGTCTGATCTTCATTAAGTCCTGGGAAAGTGTTATGGTGGGAGAAAAAGCCTTATAAATAAAAGGCGAACGATTTGAAAATTATTTGTTTTTCAGATTTTAAAGCTAGTCTCACTGATGTAGGCATCATGTAAGGTAAAGGCTGATAGCAGAGGTCATATTTAATATTAGAATTGCAACAGATTTATCTCTCCCAAGAAAGAAGCTGCTCGCAGATTACAACAACTCCACCCCTCTTAAAAAAAGCCAACACTAAAGGTATGACGAATCATTTTACACTGGCAAATTTCCATGTTGACACAATCATACTGTCATTTTCACTACAAGTCTTCAGGTAGTAACTTTTTCCTGGAGGGAGCCTGGACCAATAGCATTATCCTGTATTTCGGCCTGTGAACTGAGAACCACAGCTCAGAACTGAAATGCAGAGTTCATTCTCAACTAGAAGAGGATGAACAGCTTTTTATCCTGTCTGCAACTTCTAGAAGTTTTGCAAATTACATTTACAGAAAATCACCTTCCCAGAACTAAGTTAGACACAGCATAACTTCTGCAGTTAAGTGCTTTTAAGAGACCTACCTTTAACTCATTCATCAAGCTCTCTCTTCTTTCTTTCATTTTATTAATTTCCTTCTCATCCCAACATCTAGCTTTAAATCTTAAATCACTTGATCCTCCAGAAATCACTCCAGATTTCAAAAATAAAGTTCCATCAAGAGCCACTGTCTGGAAGAAAATAAGGTATATCCAAATACATCTTAAGAAAACCCAGCCAAAACACCCCATGCACTAGTAACCAAGATATGGCAGTTGAACAAGCAACAAGCACACTTGAGTAGGACTCATATTTTTCTTTTCTCTTCCAAACCTGCTAACATGAGACATTTGAAGTAAAGAGAAATTCTGTTTTACTTTCTTTTGTTTCATTTGAAGTAAAGAGAAGTTCTGAATTTTAAATAAAAATGACTTCACACCCACGTTCAACTTAAAACTGTCTTAATCAAAATTTTCGGAAGTTTATTTTAGAAAGTGTATTACTAGTTTATTTTAGAAATAAAATACTGTGAGCAGCAATACAGACAGGAATAAGAAGAAAGAACTATAGGAAGTGACAGAGAAGCTTCCAGTCCTTAACACGATCTATATCTACAACCAAGAGATTCTGGCAGATATTTTAAAGAATTTTGAAATCATTTCTTTAAAGAAAATCTTGCAAGATAAAGTCAGTATTTTTAAATCAGACAGTTTTATAAGCAGAATTATCCACCCCTCCTAGTCCTCATCACAAGGACCCATATTTGGACACTAACTACCTTTCTTTTGCCTTTTCCCAGGGCACTGCTTCAACTCACTACCAGAGGAAATTATAGTCATAGTGAAGTATGGAGTGCTTTGTTTCTGTGGGATTAGACAGCTTAGTACCAACGCTGTTCATCTGCAATATTCCAGCATTTACAGAAGAATTATTTAATGGTATCAAACACATAACTGTTGCAATGAAAAGTGTATGCAACAAAACTTCAGCCTCTTACCTTCAACCTCACTGGTCCATCAAATGCAATGTGTTTTGCCTCCTTAACAGTTTCACAGATCAAGGCATTCCCACTCACAAACTGAATCACTTTTTTCAGCGGAGCAAATTGCGTTTGTACAACATCCACCACCATTTTAGCTCCCCTTATCTCCCTTAGCTTCTCGTTAATTGGTTTAATCTGTAAAGCAAACAGGCAGTGTTTAGAATCCATGTTGTCACAGCAAAGCATGTCCAAATCTGAGTACAGTAATTTCACAACTGTAAGGCACACCAGATTATAAGGCTCACTTCCAGGTTGTCGGCAAATTTCCAAACTTCGTCCATATATAAGGCGCACTGGATTATAAGGCGCACTTCTGGGTTTCGATCAAAATTTCAGCCAAAAAGGTGCGCCTTATAGTTGTGAAATTACTGTAGTCTGGGGACAGAATGTACAGATCTATGCAACAGGGAGCTCAATCACTGCAAGACTAGAAACAAATCTGGGGTTTACGTTCTCTGGACATCAATGTCCTTCAATCTGTGTAACCTATTGCATTACTATTTATGATGCATTAATATACTATTGTATAACCTATGCAACCCATCAAAGGACACCAGTGCATGGAGAATAAATAAGAGCTCAAGATGTGTGTGCAGTTGCAGGGCTACCACTTTGCCCAGAGAAGCTGTGGCTTCCCCATCCCTGCAAGTGTTAAAGGCCAGGGGATAGGAGCAACCTGGTTTAGCAGAAGGTGTCCCTACCCGTGGCAGGGGTGGAACTGGATGAGCTTTAAGATCCATTCTAAACCAAACCAGTCTGTGATTATGATTCTTGGGGTCAAGGAGAGATGGTCAGATAGTTCCTATAGCTAGAGCAGTGCCATGGAGGGATACAGGCTTTTTGGGAAGGACAGGTGGGGTGAGGACAAGGAGATAAGTTACCCTTTATGTGAGAAAACAGCTGGAATACATGGAGGTTTTCCTGGGGAAAGAAGATTAACCATTTAGGACCTCATAGGTAATGACCGAGGGGCCTGGTAAAAATGACATTGCAATGGGTGTCTGCTACAGGCTGCCTAATCCGGAAGGACAAATGGATGAGGTTTTCAACAGACAGCTAAGAGAACAACAAAAAAGGGCATAAGCATTCCATGTCATTCCTGAGCAGCGCTGATAACAGATTCCTTGCCCAAGACAGAGATGCCGGAAGGTGAGAATATGAGGTGTGCTAGACCTCATACTCAATAGCGAGAGGCTTGCTGGGGATGGGAAAGCCAAAAGCAGCCCTGGCTGCAGTAAGAGTTTGGCATCCTGAGAATAGGCACCAGGCAAAAGGCAAGCTCACAGCCCTGGACTTTGGCCTCTTCATGGAATGAGACCCCCAAATGAAGATAGGCACAAGAATCCTGTTCAGTGTTCAAGGATCAGCTGCTCCAGTCTTAAGTGTTAACATACGAGCAAGAAAGAAGTCAGGCAAAAATGCCACAAGGCTAAACAATGAGCTCCTGGCAAAACTCAGATGCAAAAAAGAAACAAAAAAAAAGGTGGAAGCAGGATCAGGTAGTCTCAAAGGAATCCAGAAGCACTGTCCAAGCATGCAAGTATGCAGTTAAAAAAAGTCAAAACTCAGCTGAAACCAAATCTGACAAGGGACGTTGAAGAAATGGCATCTGTAAATACACTTTTGGCACTGTGAATATACAATGATAAAGCAAAACTTAAGAAGGTGTGACCTTGCTACTGAATGAGGCAGGGTGCTTGGTGACACAGCATATAGAACAGATCGAGGTTCTTTTCCACCTCCATCTTAACTTGCAAGTCTAGCTTCTGGGAATCCAGGCAGAAGCCTGAGGAGGAGTCTAGAACAAGGAATACATATTCTTTCAAGGAGAGGATCAGGTCAGGAAAACTTAAGAAAACTGGATGCATGTAAATGTGCAAGCCCTGGTGTGATGCAACCAGCAGAGCTGAAGGATGTCATTATAAGGTCACTTTCAATGTACCTTTGAATGATCATGGCAACTGAAAGAGGTGCCTAAGGATTAGGGGAAAACAAGTGTCACTCCTGTGCTCAAGAAGGGGCAAGGAGGTGGATCCAAGGAACCACAGGACAGTCGATCTCATACTGATCTGGAAACAGTGACAGAGCAACTTATCCTATGAACCAGTTCCAGGCATACGAACAAAAAAATCTTGTAGTCAACATGGATTTACCATGTCACGCATAATCAACAGCCTGACAATAGAAATGACTGGCCTGGTGGACCAAGGGAGAACAGTGAATATTATCTACTTAGACTTCAGAGAGGCTTTTAACACTGCCTCCCCTAAGATCATGGAGAAGCTAATGAAATAGAGTCTGGATGAACAGCGAGGTGCACTGAAAACTGTCAGAATAGACAAGCCCACAGGGTGGTAACTGGTAGCACAGTCAGAAGCCAGTAGGTAGCCATGCCAATACTGGGATTGATCCTGTTTAACCTCTTCAATTAATTATCTGGATGATGGGGAAGGATGTACCCTCAGCCTTTGCTGATCACAAAAAACTGGAGGAATGGCTGAGATGCCAGATGGCCACAATGCCATCTAGAGGACCTCAGCTGGCTGGCAAAGTGGGCCAACAGGAGCCTCACGAAATTTACTTCCCAAGTCCTGTGCCTTAACACTTAAGCTGATTTTAGTTAAACTTAAATGAGTCTGTATCAAGACTTGCAAGTATATTAGCTTCCCGATGACAGGAGAAAGAAAAACATACTTACATCAAGGTAATCCAAAGCAAGGAAAGTTTCAGGTTCAGCTCGTTCTTGTTTTAAAAACCGAATGCAATCTTTTGCTGTTTTTTCAGTGGCAACAACAATAGCAGTCATGTATTTGCTGAATACCTTGGTAACAGCAAGCTGGTATTTTTTATGAATAGGATGACACAGGTCAAGCAATCTTCCAAACTGAAGATGAAAATACAGAGAGATATTAATACTTTAGATATCAAAAATGTTTCTGCATACAAGATGTATTTTTCCTCTTACTGCTTCAATATTACTTTATCATCAGCAGCACTCACAACAGCTGTACATCAGAAGAAAAAAGATCATAGCAGTCATCAACCCAACTTATAAAGTATGCCTTCAGAATCTGGAAGGATCTCATTTTTTCTCTAAGATTACAGGTACATATCAATGTTTTTCTGAGAATTTCTCATACACTTCCAGAAGCATGACAGAGTGACAAAGTGAGCTAACGATGCCTTCTGGAGAATAAGAAAGTAACACTAACTAAGATCTTAAAATGACAATAACATCTTAGATACATAAACCTGTAAACTGCAAAATGGCAGAAAGGGGTACCATTCCAGTTTCAATTCAAAAAAGAAGCATGAAATGAATAAAAACTACTTTTCTTGTAATGTATAGTCCAAATAATTAAGTCTCTTTTGTCATGTGTTGCAGTAACAGGTTCAGAGAGAAAATTATAATTCTTTGTTGTACATGCTCCCTTAAGATTTTTATTTCTTTTCTGTAATCATAGGCAGAGTTGAACTTTTTCTGTAGTTTATGTAGTCTGATAGTTTATATAACGGATTGGTCTTCTCATTTTTGTTAGAAGACATCCCATCTCTAAGTACTCTCAAATTTGCAGCTCCTACAGGAAAAATCACAGAATATTCCTCAAACCAACCTTCCCTAAGCAAATAAGGCATCACCATCTGATCCAGTTCTTTTCCAATATGGTTATAAAACAAGAAGTGAGCAAAAAAGTGATAAGGCAATCAAGTCTTTGATATTTTTTTTTTTTTGCACCATCTTGCTAACTTCGAGGAAAAAAATTCTGAAGAGCAGCTGAAAAGCAAATTTCTTACTCTCTGGAAAGAACAGCATCAGATGGTTGCTGTATTCTGAGGAGGTTTTTGCAAAAGACCAAGAAGCAAACAAAAAAAACAACAAAAAAAAAAAACAACTGAAAACATTTTACTTTTAATGTTCTAAAGGCAACACTTGAAAGCTGAGGAAACATTTAAAAAATTTCCAGCTTGTACATCTCAAATTACTTATCTGGATCACAAGGAACCGATTACTCTGAGTCATACTCAGAGACAAACTATTTAATTGACTATATTTAGTAAAAATTTCTTATCTGAAATGGCTTTCAGTGTTGGAGTCTATCTTTTTGATGCCACTAAAAAAGACATAAAGTTGCTTCATAAACCAGTCACTCTCTACTGACAATTCAGAATCAATAGACAAAATCCTTAATGGTAACATCGAAGTGTAATTTAAGGGAAATATGTAAAATATCATAACTTATAATCAAAGACAGACCATTTGGTAATAAAAATTGTCTTTCAGAAGCAGTATTTGTTCCAGAATATATGGCCTCATGGCTAACCTCCTCATTAATTTGTTCAGAATAACAAAGTCAGAAAGGAGGACATAAGAAAACAAAACCAAATAAGGAAAAAATGAATTAGACACCACTAAATCATACAAGAGAACAAAATTACTATTTGATGCGAGCAATAATCCCTTTGTGAATAAATAACGACAGTATATGCTCCCATTCTTCCAGTAAGTACACTCAAGCAAGAACAAAATTTAAAAGGATATTCCAGATTGTCCAATTTACTCCAGCTGTTTACTTAGTCTAATGCAGGACTTCTAAGTCTTAACTCTAAAATAAAATACGTAAATGACACCATTCCATTACCACAGAATCCGGATACAGTCTTTTTAGACTTTCCAGGATCTCTGCTCTCATCTGCTCACGCCTTCCTTCATGGTAATCCATTTTGGCATTCTGCAGTTCAGCAACTACTCTGTTCAAGTCTTTGTTCACTTCAGCCATTTTTATTGTTGCATTCTCAATTTCCTTAGCCAGCACTTCCTCCAGCTGTTTTTTTTCTGTTAATGATGCCCTTTGAACAGGAGCAACAATAAAAAGCAATTTCATTTATACACACTTCCCGTATAAATTAAGGTAATTCTGCAGTCACCTAAGTTCACAAGGAATAAATATCAGGCAGAAGACAACACTCAGGAGGCAAGAACCGAGCTGTGCTAATACACAACATAAATATGCATTCTAGAGCAGCACAACTACAAAACTATCCTGTTTTCTTGCTGAGAATTTGTCCAATAATAGCCCCACATACACAGTAACATAACTTGTGAGAAATTAGAATTCTAGAACTGATTCAAGCAAAATATGGATTAGTCATCATACTTCCTACTTCATTTTGACATCTAAAGTGACTGAAATATTAAGTAAAATTAGTAAGAATTCTAGTTCTTATTAAAGTTTCAAAGAAAATAATGAGAAATAGAATAATTAGAATTAGAAGGAAATAGAAATTCACTATACTTTGAAAATGATCAATACCCAAGAAATCCAGGTTTTAATTTTTACACATACGTGCATATTTTAGCATATTCTTCCAACTTCTCTATGCGTTTTTCATGCTCTTCTACCTGTTCCACAGTCTGCTTTATGGTTTCCTATGCAGACACAAATAAAGTAAGTTAAAAATAAACCAGATTAAAGTGACAATTTTAAGATACACAGCTCTACATTTAGAATAAGAACTGAGACAGATATTTTCTTCTTTACTGCTACTTGATAGTGAAGCAACAGCATCTCTTTTGCAACACTAGGTGCCAAGGTGCACCTGAACAAATCACAGGGGAATTGTCCTACTAAGACAATTACTGGATTTTCCATGTTTAGCTACAGTTTAGGGAAAGCATCGTCAGCACAGAGAATCATGACAGCAACAAAAAAACCTTCAAAGAGCCAGGAAATTATACCACTTGAAAGAGAAGAAATGCTATTCTTGGCCCTACATCAATAGCTTTTTCCAAAGAAGTTGACACAGTTGCGAAAACGACAAAAAATGTAGTAAAAAACCCCCACCAATGGTAAAAAAATAAATTTTCAATCATTCAAATTTATTAAAAACACATTAACTGAAGCAAATGGAGAAGAAAAAAATAATACTGCTACCTACACAGTTTATTAAGCCTTATTTTAACTTCTGAACTCCTTGTGACCTTTTAAATAATTCTAGGGATGGAGAGTTGAGCTCTTTTTGCACCTGCTACAATGTCTGCATATTCACATTTCATGCACTATTAGGTATTTCTTATTCCTTTCTCAACAACACAATGGGACTTGCTCAGTTTAAGAAGCACAGGCAACAGAATTTTTGAATACATTTTCCTGGTAACTAGTAGTTAATAAAGAAATAGTATTTTATGAAGAAAAAATGGACATAGGAATATTAGCTTAGATATTATGGTAAGGATAATAAAATAACTCATACACATGGAGTAAAATACAGACTCTTCTATAGAAGCAAGTTGATATGTACAAGAATGAAGTGTTAGGAACTCTATTGCTCAAAAAAAATCTCAGATGATACATTTTTAAGCTTTCTGAACAGTAGCCTCCCTCAATCTTGACTCTGTAAATAAATGCTGAAGAAATGCATGCTGCCTCTCTAATTTCTTAGTAGGTGACAAAAATGCAAGTTAGCAGAGTCCCAAAAAAAAAAAAAAAAAAAAAAAAAAGCAACCAGGAAACCCAATATCTAACAGAACAAGGTTTCCAGCAAAACAGAAATCATCAGCTGAGCTTCTGCCCTTTTTACTTTTATCAGAAGCAAATATCAGGCGTGGTAACCAAGCCAGAGTGAAAAATGTACGTGTTTTCTTGTAACATTTTTGAATCTGCAATGATAAAAAAAACTAGAATCAAAATTACTGCAACTCTATTCACACAAAAAAGCTGCCGCTGAAGTGCAAGAGAAGAGCGGACATTGAGGTTTTCCAACTACAACACATTCTTACACACAACTGACCTAAAAACCATCTCAGCAAAAAGGTAGCTGCAATCAAAATACACCTCTGCAGGGTGTGGGTATCCTACACATACACAATGGCAGTGGGACACCTCAGGAAGACTACACTTACAAAACCAGAAACTGGTGACAGTTAAGCCAATATTCTGAGTAACTGTAAAATATCAGAGCCAAAGCTTTCAAAACCAAATCCTCGGTGTGGGCCCATGCAAATGACTTCTGAACAAATTCAGAGGCCATTTTGCTAAACCTGCTGCAATATGGAAACTGAGTTAACATGTGCGAAGTACCTCTTCTGCTGAGGACTTCATCACATCAAAGCACTGAATGCATTTCTACAGACAGTTACACCAGAGAGCATGGCAGAGACATTTTTCGCCTAAAAACCTAATTTTAGTTTGATATAGATACCACAATTTCGTTTTTCTTCCTGCGATTAAGTTTCAGCCTTTCTTCATCTCCTTTATCCTCCCAACGAAGTTTTTCCAGCTGCTGGGCTAGTGTAGCTATTTTCTTTCTTGCCACTTCCTTTAGCTCTTTGTACCGCTCTAACTAGACAAAAAAAAATTTTAAAAAATTCACTCCCTCCTCGGAAAGTGAGAAGACTCACGTTATTACAGCCTAAAGTAGCTTTATCTACCTTAATTTTATGAAAACTACCCAAATCTCTAGAAGACTCTTCTAGCTACTTATTGCATTATAACAACCTATAATTTTTTAGGGAAAGATTCAATCCAAATCTTACATCTAATAGCTCTCACCTACAGCATTGTTTTTAGCCTTTTTTATTAGTCTTATCGTTCAGGGAAGCTTATAGTACTTCCCATTCAATGTAAAGGTTGATACTAAGTTTTTGCATAGCTCAAAGTTAGTGCAATATTTTCAGCATTCTCCTGTTATTAAAAACTTTCATATAGTAAATGAAATGTAAATATTTAAAATCTGCTAAGTGATGACTAACTGACCAAATGCCTCTACACCGCAGTGCTGACAGAGTCAAAACTAAGGTTCTCCATTAATCGACCAGAAATTATTTTAAGGAGCAGACAGTAAAAAGAAAGCTATCATGTAGTTTTACAAACATTCGTGGCCATATTGTTGCAAATACAGCTTCTTCTGAAGTGAATTTACTATTAAGAGATGTAGCCCTTTCCTTCTCAAATGAGCTACCCCAGTGTCAGACTCAGACCCATAGCAGATGGTACTTACACTACCAGGTCTGGTTCACTTTTTTGTCTTCATTGGTTTTCCCTAATTGATACCTTAGATGAAAAGCCAGTTCTCAAAAATCACTCACCCTGAGACCCTGGCAAATGCTTTCTGTCCTACCCTCCCACAATGTATCATGTGTCTAAATAAAACACAGTATTTTGGTTTTGAGTTCAAGGGCAAAAAAACCCACTAAAAATCACAGGTCATAGTGAAATAAGAGTTTCCATGTAATCAGAAGTATTTTTAGACTTCTTCAGTAAACAGTACTTTGGGGCCTCCTGGTTTACCTGACTTTCTCCCAGCTCAATATCTGCTGCTCTCTCCCTTCTCTCTTCTTCAGTTTTCTCCTCAAATGATCTCCATGCCTTCTCAATGTCATTCAATTCTATCTCCAGTTCTTCTATGTTCTGCTTTTCCTTATCACACAATTTCTCCTTGTCCCTTAGACACTTGTTAGACATTTCTACTTTCTTTATTTGGTAGGATGTGTTTTCCTTTGCTTTTATATAGAGGGGTCTCTGCTGAAGCAGTGATGCTTCCAGAGTCCTAAAAAACAAAACCAGAAACAAACCCAAAACAACCAATACCAACAAGAAACAGCCAAAACAACAAAGCCACAGGAAAAGGAGAGGGAGGGAAGATAGAAAAGACACCCCTTCTCCCCCTGCTGACCACATAGGCAAACAATCAGTTTTAAACTGCAAGGTTGAGGCCTACACTGTCTGTATGCCCCCAGAGGATTTTTTCCACTGAAAACAGTAATTTAAGAAGTGAAACTAAAACGTAATAGCAGATAAGTATTTATATAATGAAATATGTATCTAGACATAGTAGAGGAGGTAAAAACCATTTCTGGATTTTGCTTAGTCAACTGCTAGGAACTGACTTTCATAGCACTGGGCTATCACCTAAATTTCTACCAGGAAATGCCAAGCCTAATGCCATGCCACCTGTCAAGCAACTCCTAGTGCAGATAATACTTTATTCAAGTATCATGGACTCTCATTGGAAAACCTACTTCATTTCCTTTTCCATATGCTGCTGGTCCCTGTTTAGTATCCCAAGCATTTTTTTCTTGACTTTAAAAGAATCTTCTGCTGTGGAAAGAGACTCCTTCTTGATATAAACCTCCATATTCTTTTCATCCAAACTGTTTTGCAGAAAGTCAATTTGTTTTTCATTGTGATAAAGCTGAAAAAGCTGCAGCTGTATCCTTTCTTCATCCAGTTCATTGATCAGCATCTGGTAATGCTCTGCCTACCAACATTAAAATTTAATTTATAAAAACTATTTTCCATCATTAGCTGTCTAATTTCAAGGCCAAAGGGATGTAAGATGACATGCAAGTAGCTGTAATTCCAATAATGGTCACTAATCATAAAATGTACATATTTAAGTCAATACTTAAGTTAATTATACTGGTTAATTAATTATATTGGCAAGCCTAATACTTCTATTATTTACATTACATGTATTTCTCCACCTTTTCAAACAATATTAAATTATTATATAGTATACTGAAAAATGTACTAGACTAAAACCAAGAGAAATTGGTGGGTTTGCTTTGTTGTTTGTTGTGCTTTTTTAAACAATACTGAAGTTCACAAGAAATGCAAAATCTGGCAACTTGGCATGAAAAAATGGACTAACTTGGAAGTTACCTCCTCTTTTTCTATCTTCGCTTGTTTGCGTTCTGCTGCAACACCTTTTTTCCTGTTGTAATTAAACTGTGCATCCTCTTCTGCCTGCTGCATTTTCTTCTTCTTTTGTTCATACTCTTCAGCATATTCCCATGAATTACTAATTTGTTCAAAAAGTTGAGTTCTCTCCTTCGGCTTCTTCATTGCAATTGATTCTACTGTTCCCTAAAGCAAAATTGAAAATAATTAAATTATGCAGCACTGTAGATCATTCTGATGCCCTATGAATTTTAGGCCATATAGTAGAGATTGACCTCTGTATATATTTACAGTGAGCACAGTTGGTGGAAATTAATCTAGATTCAAACTCAAGGAAAAAATAAGTGCCAAAATGATGATCACCTAACCACTCAGGTGTCAATAAATGTTTCTGTAAGAGGGAAAAATCCATTCTTCCTAAGGAATTTTCATCAGCAACTCTAAGGAAGATGATTTTGTGAAATATATTATTCAATAAAAGCTTAAGGCCTAAGTCACTGAATTCTTGGAAACTAATAGCTGAATAAAATTTTCAACTCCTCAATCTTTACAAAAAAATCCTTACATTTTCATGTGTCTTCATTAACAGGAGTGTTTTAAGATGAAATTACTTCTTCCTAGCACTCCTACAATTAATTATACAGATCCATACTTTTTTATATATTGTGAATAACAGAAGCACTCAGCTTCTTTCAGATTAGCTTCTTTCTTACCAGTGAAGGAATGTACATATAAGTCTTGTAGCTCTGGGCAACGTCAGGAAAAACTCTTAGCCTCTTAGTTGGCTAAGGGTGCTCTCATTTGTAGACAATACTCAACTGTGTATTCTGTGAAATAACCTAAGAACCTTTTGTTTTCTCTTGAAAGGCCCTTAAATGCTCACCTGAAAAACAAGGCAATTCCTGGCCTTGACAAGAATGCCTATTTTTTCAAGCTCAGATATGTATGCAGCTCGGCTGACAGACTTGTCATTGTAAAGAAACTCAGAGCAACTACCTAAAGGAGAAATGGGAAAAAAAAATACTGCTGAAAACGTCTACAACAAAAAAAAATTGCTGAAAAATACTTAAACTAGTGGAATAATTTAACTGAGCAATTTTCTCAAAGAAGAACATAGATTTCAATTACTCATTTAATCCTTTCATTAATTTATATTTTCTGTTTGAAAACTCTAGTTTCTAACTTTAGTACCTTCTAAAGGAACTGACACACTTATGGTGCTCACGCCTGCAGAAAGGTGTCAGACCCCCATTTCCTAGAGAAAATCATCATCTACAGACCCCAAAGACATATCTAGAGATATATTGAGCAAAGAACTTGCTTAATTTTTTAACTGATTAACTTTTTTTTTTTCATTTATATCACTACTAAAATGCTAACAAAGACTACACTAATCTGCCCAACTATGAATATTGGGCATATGAAATTCTAAACTGAGTATTTTTGGTCTCTCTTTAGACATAAGACAGTAGACAGTATATGCAACAGAATCAACTACTGCCTACCACGGATAACTCTTGAAAATGTTTTTTCTTCTCCATCTTCCTCACAATATACTATCTTCACACTAGCTGTAGAAGAAACAGGTTTTCCAACGTGTGCGCCATGAATAAGTTCTCGAACACTTTTAACTCGCAGATTTGATATCTTTTCACACATCGCAAAGCTAACAGCATCCATTATGTTAGATTTTCCTTAGAAAGTAAAAAAAAAAAAAAAATTGACATGACATAAATGGAAACATTTTATTAAGAATTAAACAATCTGAAGAATTGCCATATTCTTTTAAAATTATATTTTTCATTCTTTTAGGAAGAGAGTCTTCCCTGTGAGGGTGGTGAAATAGTGGCACCTGGAAAAAGTATCATAATTACAACACAAAATAGCGGGGATATGACAACAAAGAGTGTGATAACAACACCAAGTATATTCAACTTACATTTATAGATCTTACTTCAAACAGGTAAGAGAGGAAACTACAGGGTCTAGAAATCTGAATATAAATTTAATCATTAACAGACTGGGGAAACTAAAGCAAAATGTTAAGCCCATCCCTGTTGCTCTGTTAAGAACAGCCCTCACCTCCTACCACTTTGACATACAGACGTAAAATCCCCTTTGTTGAATGGAGCTTTCTGAAGCAGAAATCAAGTGTTAACAAATTCCAGCACCTCGGCATCACAAGGCGCTGCAAATACAAAGGCCCGCTGTGCCAACCTGACTTGCCGACAGCCGCCATTTCGCAGAGCCGCTCTCCCCTTCCCGAAGAAAGAGTAGCAAAACCCACAGACTCCCATCAAGAAGCAAGTTTTCACTAGTACAGCCTGGAGTATTAAAATAAAGCCGTCTTTATGGGATCTCTGCAAGCTGGGGTGGCTAAGACAAGGTGTGCTGTTTGCAAACTAGACTTTCTGCTAAAGCTGGAAAGCACCAAGTCAACTCGAAATTAAAATTCCATCAACGCCCCCTCTCCCCCCACCTGTTCTTGCCCTACCACGCCGGAAAAATCTACGCTTGCAGCTAAGAATTACAGAGCAGGTGCCTCCAATGCTTCATTTGTGCTGCCACCCCTTCAGCTGCACACGAGGCGATTTTCAGCCTCGTGACGCTAAATCCCACTAAACGGAGCCCTTAATGTCGACAGCTCACGGAACAGCTGCCCCCACCCACATTACCTGATCCATTAGGCCCAATGATGCAGTTGAACCTCATCAAGGGGCCGATAACCACCTGCCCCCTCCAGGACTTAAAGTCCTTCACCACCAGGAGCTTCAGGTAACCCATTCCCGCGGGGAACCGGGGACAGGAGCTCCTGTGCTCCGCGCCTCAACTCCCTCAGAAAGGCGACGAGGGTATTTCAGTAGTTTATCTACTGCCAGAAAGACACCGCTAACCCACAGGCCTCTTCCACAACTGCACAGCTTCAAAGCGAAGGGCACTCCCTCCCCTCCCCTCGGACAGCCAGCGCGCCTCGTGCAGCGGCCCGGCCCCGCCCCGTCCCGCCATGCAGCGCGACCAGCCGCGCTCTGAGGCTGGCCACTGCCGCTCCCGTTCCCATCGCGACCAGCCGCGCTCTGTGGCTGGCCATTGCCGCTCCCGTTCCCATCGCGACGGGCAGCGGTGTGTGCCGGCTGGCCATTGCCGCTCCCGTTCCCATCGCAAAGGGCCGCGCTGTGTCCCGGCTGAACGCCGCCGCAGCTCTCGGCCACCGCTCTCACTCCGGCCCCGCCGTCCCGCTGTTCGCTCCCGGCGCCATGAGCGGGCTGGGGCCGCAGCGGGAACTGGAGGAGGCCGCCGCCCTGGAGCGCCGGCGGCGGCGTGAGCTGATGCGGCGGGGCCGCATCTTCAACGCACGGATCCGCACTATAGGGGTGAGGGCGGGCAGGAAGGGAGGGAAGGTGCCGTGCCCCCCCCCGCCGCTCCAGGATTTCTGAGGAGAACGGCTTAACGTGGGGGCGACCCCCAGTGCGGGGCAGGCAGGGAAGGGGTGGCTGGGTCAGTCCGGGAGGGCCAGGAGTGGTACCCCATTGACCTCTCCTCAGATGTGCTAGTGAAGGGGGAGCAAGCAGGAAGGGCGAGGGTCCAGATGCAACTTTCAGAGCCGCGCTTAAAGTTACTGATGGATATTTAGGGTTAGAAGGGACCTCTGAAAATGATCCACCCCAAGCCCCCGCCACGGCAGGGTCGCCCATAGCAGGTGACACAGGAACATGACCAGTGAGTGTGGAATATCTTCAGGGGGAAGCACTCCGTGACCTCCCGGGGCAGCTGTTCGGTGCTCTGCCACCCTCGATGGAAAGACGCTCTTACTCCTGCTGAGGCAGAGCTTGCTGTGTTTTGCTTTATAGCCGTAGCTTCTCATGTGTATCCGTGCCCCGCTGCTGGATTCAAGGGCAAGGTGTCATTGCCCCCTGACAGCACAGAGAAATCAAGCTGTGTTGTATCTCTATGTAGGAGTATTTTGAGGGAAGCCAAGAGTGTCCAGAGTCAGCTCGTGTAATATGGCTGAAACAAGTAATTGTTTTTTACCTCTCTGCTCTGTGATATTGCCCTTGTCTGCTTGGACCTTGCTAGAATTGATGCTCTAAGAGATTTGCTGCTGTAAGTGTCCTGAAATTAGTCCACATTTTGCATCAGACAAAGTAGGATAAATCCATCCTTGTTTATGTATATGTAATTGTTATGTGTAGCCTCTGATCCTTCTTAACCCGGCTATTAGGGCCGGAGGCTTCACTTTACTCAGCGATTTTATGCAGAAAGAAAATCTGACCCGATTGTTTGGGAACTAAAAAACTTTAATATTAGAAAATAACAAACAGTAAGCCGAATAGTTTGTACTGAATGAACCAGGAAAGGTGGTACAGATAGGCTTGATCCATGCATGAGGACAATGGCAAAAAGCAGATGTTAAGGCATGTCAGGAATACTTATAAACTGGGAGGAGGGGAGGAATTAGGGTGGAGTTGAGGGGGGAGGTCCTATAGGGAAGGCCATTAGGACTATCAAAATTATTGCAGCAAAAGGGAATTAATGATAACAATGGAAGCAGAGAACTTTCTGGCAATTATCAGCATACTAGAACTGGGGGTGTTTTTTTACTCACAACTACTGCAGGGTTTTCCCACAGCCTTAAGGTGTGGTCATCTGTAATTATGTTAGCTCTAATCCCAGAATTGTGTCAGATTTTTCTTGTTATGGATGTGTAAATGTAACGTAAACACTCTTCAGGCTAGGGGATTTTCTCTAGAGTTTACTATGCAGTCTGCATTCTGAACGCCAGGCAATAATGTGCTGTATAACTATTTGACTTTGGATGCAGTAGTATATTGAATCTCCTCGTGACATTTCCGAAGGCCCACATTAGGACTTTGTGAATGTGCACAGGGGGAAGAGTGCTGTGAGGTGATTTCATTGAACGGATAGAATTACAACAGATGTCAATTGGATCCTCTTTTCTTAGATACAGAAACATGTCTCAAGTCAGTGGAAAAATATCTTCACCTTATCTCTGACAGGACCTTGAATTTTTTCTTGTCACTCTTAATGCAAGAGTCATTGTAGGTGCAGAGCAATTAGTCCTGACACGTACCAACAATATACCTACGTGCCCAACAACATACTTAAGTGGAAGGAGCATATAACATTTTTTAGCAGTTGTGAGATGGGTTAAGATACTTGAAATTTCTTCATCAGAAAACACATATTTTGTCTATAAATGGGCTTTTCTAGAGCTTTAAAAATCAAGTCCAAACTATAAATTCTCAGTTAATGAAATAGCACACAACTACTATATCCTGTTGGGTTTTATTGAGCTGTACTGGAGTATGCCATCCAAAGGTTTTACCCAAATACTTTTGTGGAATTGACTTGTTTTGTAGAACTGACTCAGGCAGGTTTTGACAGATCTATTTACATTAGACAAACATCTAAAATGAGACAGAGCTCATCTGGAGAATTTTGATGAGCAGTTTATTTTGATTTAACATAATTCAGTGTACCTGAACAATTATGCTGACAGAAGGGACTGTTCTTATGCTTTGAAGTTAGGCCAGATCTGAACTGTAAAGAGCTAGAAATCCATACAGAGATATTCTATATCAGTATTTCTGTGTGGTTTTAAGATTCTTTGCTTCTATTCTCTGACTAGTTTACCTGAGTGGCAGTCACTGAGAAAATTTAAAAATCAAGTCAGTATTTGACTTAGAAACCAGAAATCCTAAAGCAGGGTTTGCATATTTTAAAAACATGGAAGTAATATACTGGAAAGCAGAATGGGAACCCAGATTCTTTTTTTCCTTGATTATTTCTAGTTTTATTATTACTTAGACTTCTGTTTTTGTTTTGTCATATGAGTAATGAAAATGTAAGATAATGCCCTCTTCAGTGACAGATTGAAGAATTTATCTTCAGTAAATCAGTGGTTATTCTAAAGAGTTCAGATGAGTAATCCAAAAGAAATACTACTTCCAATCTACGTGTAAACTTTATACATAAGTGGAACCAGTTTAGAAATCAGCTGCCTCAAACTGTTCATAGATTTCTTATTTAAACACTGCAAAGTGAAACCGGTGGTTTTATGTGACTGGGAATGTCTGTTTTTGGGATGTTTTTGTGTTGACTGAAAGTGTTTTAAAGAGGACAGCCAATAGGGTAACACGACTCTATTCACTGACCTACCTCTATTATTGCCAGAATACTAAGAGCTGTTATTGAATTTCTCTTAACTGTATTTCCTGTAGTTATATTGTCAGCTTGGCTTTCCCAGTGAGACCTCTGAAAGAGTTGATATTTAGTGCCCACAACACCATTGTTTTTGGAGGATAGAATTCTTGATGGTTTCACCCTTGTTTACAAACTTACCACTTTGCCTGATGGCTGTTGTCAGTTGTCCATTACAGCACCAACCATATGTATTTTTAGCAATGATCTGTTTCTGTTTTCATCTGAATAGATTTTAGACAAAGACTATTAAAATTGTTTTCCAGATTCTTGAAGATTTGTCAGTGTATTTTTTGACAAAATTTTTAAAGCAACTTGATAGTAAAAAACCCAAAAATATATGAAATCCATGTTTCTGCCTATTAATTTGCCACCATCTGCCAACAAATGTGGGGCCACATTCTTTTGCTTAAAATGGCGGTGTGTTCCCATTTGATGACGTGGCCTATATTGTCCTTTGCTGAAGTCCCACTCACCTAGGATGTGGACGTTCTGTACCATATCTGTCAGCTCATCACAGATCATGGGTAAATGATCATTTTTGTGTACGTTTACATTTTGGCAACTATGTGCATCTCTTTGATAAGATGTTTCTATTCCTTTCTTATAGTGAACCCTTTGTATTTTTTTCCAATATGAATTATTACAACTTCCTGACATCTTTACTGTTAAAATACTTGGCTGCTTTATAAATGAAAGCAGAACAATAAAATAAAATTGCCAGCTATAATGGGGAAAACATATTATGTGTAACACAGCTGAAAATATTTATGGTTCTATGTATCATGTAAATGTGATTTCTTATCTGATTAGGTGCAAAAACGTACCTATCATTATTTAAAACAAAGCAAGCAAACAAGAATGTTTCTAGATTTTGTTTTACCTACATTAGTAATGTGTATATATTCTGTTGCTAGTGGGTTTGTATCTGTTGTGTGCAACTGTGAGTCAATGTAGCTTGGCAATACCTGTTTTAATTTTTCAAACAGTATCTCCTAAAGAGCTTATTTATTTATTTTATTTTTTTTTTCATTTTAATAGATTGATAAAGATGCATTGGATGCACAGGTCAAGGAGAGGAAAATTCAAGAAGCAGCTGAAAAAGCAGAACATGAAAGATTTGGTATATTTCTAGATACTGTGATATTTCTCTGAATATTTAAGTGTTTTAAACCATTTCCTGCTTTCTTTCATCCCTTCATATAGTCCCTAAATTCAGTCATGCAGTTGATGTCCTATTTATGTTCATATGTCTACATTGCACAATGTGTATTTTCCTTGCTATCTTAAGATTTATATTGACATGATTAAACTGGGATACTAATAGGCCAGAATTTTTAGTGTTTTCTTTTAAAAGGTATTGATGAATAGCATAATTTAAAAATCTGAATATGCAGCAGGATTAAAAAAAATTACTTACCACTGTCCTTTGCAGTATAGTAGTGGCTACTCTGTTTTACTTGCTTTCTTGTAGGGTGAGCTCATCTTCTGTCTAGACATTCTTCCATAGAATGTGTAGATTCTGTAGAATTCTCTCTAGATTGTTATTGCTGGAAGTATGAGTCATGTACAGTAAGGCGATAAGAGGAGCCATTGCTGATCAGAACTCACAGCCACAAAAATATTTCATGCCGTGCTCTGACCTCAAACTCATTGTGGTATTCTGTGCTTGGCATGCTTTCCTGTGCTGTCAGGTGAAAAGGTCCCACAGCCTGAGTTCTCTGTGTGCCTCAGGAGGAGCTAAAATGGAGCTGCCAGTTTCCATGCTGTGCTTGTGATTTTCCTGGCTGGAAATACAGGGAAAATACACCCTGTCAGGGGCTGACTCTTGGGAAGCTACCAGCAGCAATGTGGAGTCTGTCAAAAGAGGAACTTCACTTTTCTAGCAAATTATTTAAAATAACTAAAATAGCTGGTTGGGTGGGAATTTTGTTGTTTGTTTTTTCTTAAAAATGCTGTAGTTTATTTAGGTTCAATTAAATGGGCAGGAGCTCTTTAGCTGTTCAAAACTTAATGATTTTATGAGTAGAAAAATCATTGGAACAATGGAAGAGTTATCTATATTCCTTTCAGTTGCAGCCCAATTTTGGTTTTCTTCCTGACAGCTGTAGTTGTAAACTAATAGTAAATAGGAACAGCTGGTTTACTGTGCATTCCTTGTGTTCCTGCTGGTTTTCACCAAATTAAAGATCATAGTTCTAGTACTTATTATTGTATTTGTTTCATATGCATGTATTTCATCGTAATATTAATAAAATCATTTATACCTAAAAAGCTGAAAGTATTTAATAAGTAAATATTACTAATATTAGAGTGTTTGCTGGGCTGGTACTTATGGATCAAATACTCTCTTAAGGCATAACAGTTTGAGGACTTACATTTTGTTTATTCATCTTGAAAATTTTGTTTTCACCTTATATGTGCACCCCAATGACTCTTGCACCTCTAAGAGTTATGGTTTCATTGTGTTCATTTTTGTCTAGCTCATGATATGAAGAAAAATGACAAGCTCATGTGTCTGTTGGAAGAGCGACAGAAAAACGAAACCAAAGACTTGAATAGGGCTCTCGTTGAATTTCAGAAGAATTTTCAGAAGCCAGAAACAAGACGTGAATTTGACCTGAATGATCCACAAGCCCTAAAGAAAGACAGACCTGCTCGAGTTTCAGATGATGATCCTCGGTGTACTATATCTGGCATGCAGAAGTTTATGGGTGAAGATTTAAACTATGATCAGAGGATGAAGTTGCAAAAGGAGCAGTTAAGGGAGTGGTCTCTTCAGCAACAGAAAGACTGTAAAAATGCACTAGCTGACCAAAAATTGGCAGGTAACAAAAAAGAGAATGTAGTTTTAATCTTCTTTTTGTGAAGTTGTGATGTATCTGATGAAAATATGGTATATCCTATTGTATATTTAACTTCTAGAAATATTAGAGTGGTTTTTACTTTATAAGCTCTAACATGTTCACTATTTCTCTTCGGAAATCACTATTTCATAACATGTGATTGTGATATCATCCAGGTTTCATTTCTGGTTTATGCCTCCAGTTGGCGTGCTTACCTCATCGGGCCAAACTGTCCAATCTGTACTGTCCTAGAGTGGAAAAAATAATACCGATTTTTCTTTCCTAACTTGTCATGAAACATTATTTTCTGCAGTACTTAACGTACTTCTTTGATTTTAACACTGTTTAGACAACATAGGTAACACATTAAACAGGTAGGTAAGATAGGTACAGTAATTTCACACTGATAAGCCACACTATTTCACTGAAGAATCGAGCCAATCCCGGAAGTGCGGCTAATCACCCGGTGCAGCTTGTTTATAGACAAATCCCGTGGTCTTCCTGGCTACCCAGAAGTGCGATTTATAACCAGGTGCGGCTTATGAGTGTGAAATTACTGTAATAGATTAATGAGTCACCTGAAATCCCAGCTTTGATGGTAAGAATTGGAACTAGTTATTCAGCCTACTGTATCTGTAGCTCCCCTCTGCCTCTTCCCCTGGTTTACTCATATGGCACGTCATGTTCATGAATGTTGACTAAATTTCATTTGAATTTAATTTAGATGATCTTTATGACAAGTTCAGGGTCGAACTTGACCGAAAGATTATGGAGGAACAAAGAAAAGAAGAGGAAAGCAGGCGTGCAGCTTGTATAGCAACTAGAAATTTCAATAGAATCCAGGTAAATTAATATTAAGTTGGTTTGTCATTTTTTTTAGAAAACGTGGAGACAGAGAAGGAAAATAAGATGCACAAAATCACAATGAGTAGTGATGTTATCACAGGAGTTTCTTAGCAGCTGGCTTTGAAGGTTGTTTCAGCTTGTAACAAGATAAGTTTTATGCACTTTTCCAAGTAAACAATGGATCCAAGGATCTAGATGTCCTCTAGTTATCCTCAGCCAAAATTGTCCCTCCTGCTTCTCAGCTTGCTGGCTGGTGGGCAGAAACAGCTCCTCAGTCATTCAGGGGCTTTGAACTGGTAAACTGGGGTATACATCAATAGCCTCCCATGCTTCTGGGTTTAGATCAGTCCTCCCATATTACTGTCTGTCTGCTTTTCTTTGCACTTGTGTAGAAACATTGCTAACAGTTGCTTTTTGTCCTTACTGTTTACATTAAATTCCCACAACCACTTTTTTTTGCACTTTGGCTGCTTCATGGGTATTTGTGTACAATGTCTCTTGGTTGTTTACTGACTTTGCTTTGGAACCTGTCTTGGTACCATTATCTGTCATGCTCTAGTTTTTCATCTTACTGCAGAGGACTTTTCTCTTTTTGGCTTCTACATACGACTCAAAGGGCTACAAGGATTTTATTAGCTTGGTTACACTTGTTTGTTTGTAATATGTAAACTATGTTTGTTGTGACTTTGCTTTAAACGTGTTTAGTCACATTTTGGTTTAGTTGTATGAGCATGTAGTTCTCTAATGTTACTTGAGCTTTTGTGGGGCATTTGTCATATAATTTTGTTTATAGACAGCCCAAGTTAGTTAAAAATCAAAATGTAAAAGTACAGGAGCAAGCCATTCCCATGCGCTGAAGGCCAAGCCAATGTTAAGACCAGCCTGGATGAACAGATATCTGGCTGGAACTCGGGGAGAAAAAGCGGGTTTATTACATTTGGAAGGAGGAACAGGCAGCTCAGGAGGACTGGAATAATGTTGTAAGGTTATTCAGGGAGAAAATTAGAAGAGGTCAAAGCCCAGATAGAACTTAACCTGGCTACTGCTGTCAAAGACAATGAAAAATGTTTCTAAATATACATCAGCAGCAAAAGAAAGAATCTCTGTCCTGTGTTTTGGGGGAAATACAGTGACAGAGCATAAGATGACTGAGGTACTTAGTATCTTCTCTGCTTTGGTCTTCAACCCCCTGAGCTGGAAGGTAGGGGCAGGGACCTGAATGAAGCTCCCATATTCTAGGAGAGAATGCTCAGAGAACTTCTTTGCAACTTAGACCCACAAAAGTCCATGGGATCAGACGGGATCTTCTCAAGGGTACTGAGGGAACTGGTGACAGTGCTCATGGAGCCACTTTCCATCATTTCCCGGGGAGGTCCCAGCTGAAGGGAAGTGTGACACTGTTGTAAGAAGGGCTGGAAGGAGGATCCAGGGAGCTCCAGGCCTTTCAGCCTGACCTTGGTGCTAGGAAAGGTCATGGAGCAGATCCTCTTGAGTGCCGTCATGAACAACCAGGACAACCAGGGCATCAGCGCAGCCGACCAAGGTTTGTGACAGGCAGGTCCTGCTTGACCTGCCTGGTCTCCTAGGACAGAGTGACAGTGGATGTGCATGCCTGGTCTTTAGGAAAGCCTTTGACAAATTTCCACAGCATTTTCCTCATGGCTTGGACACGGATGTGTGCTGTTCACTGTGGGTGAAAGACTGGCTGGATGTCTGGGCCCAGAGAGTGGTGCAGAATGGAGCTGGGGCCATGTTGCAAGAAGGTGCTTTGGAGTCAGAGCCTCATGGAGGTAGAGTCAGTGCTCATTTATTGAGATGTCTTGGCTCATGCATAGACCTACATCTGCAACATCTGCAAGCCTTCCTTGAAATGTCTCAACTGGTTCCTCTTCCCACATCCCCTTATCAATTGTGGCAAGGACAATGTCTAATACTCCCTTTCCTTAGTTCACAGCTGCTCTCAGTAGCTGTATCTCCTCCTGTCACGTAGCCCATGTCTACATAGCCCGCATCCTCTGCTATGTACCCCATGTTAGGCACACAGGCCTTGTACAGGACTTCATAGCCTGTTCCCTCATAGATTCCTCCAATACGGCCAGGCACCAGTGGTGTTGCCAAGGCTCACTGAAAAAAATAGCTGAACTAGGGTCAGCTTTTTAACATCAACAATGACCTGGACAAGGGCACCAAGTCTTCTGGAGAGTAAGAGGGCTCTGCAGAAGCATCTGGACAGGCTGGAATAATGAGCCTAGGCCAGTGGTCTGAGTTTCAACAAGGTCAAGTTCTGGATTTTGTACTTGGCTCGCAGCAACCCCCTAGAGCTCCAAGATGGAGATAGTGGCTGTGAAATGCCTGACGGGAAAGGCCCTGGGGTGCTGATGATAGTGGCTGAACATGAGCCAGCTGTGCCCAGGTAGGCAAGAGGCCAGTGGCACCTGGCCTGCATCAGAAATAGTGAAGCCAGCAGGACTTTGACTGGACAAGATAAATCTGATGTGTTTCAGAGTTTAATATCTTTCTTGTTGTTAATCATGGTATAGTAGTGTGACATGCATGGCTATGCATTGAGCTGGGAGTTTCCTCCAGTAAGATTCTTAGGCAGCTTGGAAATTTTATGCTCTCCCTCTTAAAGAGAAATCTGAGTTACAGTGTTGAAGTGCCTTGATCTATTGCTAGATCGCAGTGGAGTGACATTAAGAAAGTGATCTAAATAATAATTGTACATTTTAAGCTTCAAGGCCAGCAATTATGTGAGATCTATTAAAAATTATTTTCTGTTAAATGTGATGTACTCTGGAGCTTTTTCCAAACTACAAATAATTGCTCGATTCATAGTATTAATAAGAGAAAAGTACATAGCCAGATGTTCTGGTTCAATTCTAGAAATACTGGATGATTGAATATCTTTGGCCATTTGGGTCTTAAAAACTGTCATGTGATAGTTTATTTCAGGTACCTATTGACTCTTCTTGAGGAAAAAACCCCCCAATTCAGGAAAATACATTTTGAATTTAAAAAATTTCTTTCACCTTCTGGTAAATGTTCTGCTCACTAACATCTGAGATGGAAAAGTGGCCTTTAATTCCTGCAGTATTATTCCATGTTGTGATGACAATGATTCCTAGATCTGAAGTTGATGTTTGTCACATGAATCTTGATTTGCCTGGGGTTTTCCATTTGTGTCCAAGTAGGCATTTATTTTTATGCTCTATAGTTGATGTTCCTGTTGGGTCTAGATGATTCTAAGTACAAGGTTTTCGGCATCGTCCAAGTTGAATTGTGGCTTAGCTAATGTATAATTTTAAAAAATTACAGTAATTTCACAACTATAAGGCGCAACGGATTATAAGACACACTTCCGGGTTGTCAGCAAATTTTCGAACTTAGTCCGTATATGAGGTGCACCAGACTATAAGGCGCACTTTTTTTTTTTTTTTTGCAGCGAGGATCCGCGCACAACAAAGTAAGAAATTAGTAAGGGAATCGCGCGATTGTGAGGCTTACTGACAGGTGTTCAATTTGCAAACATTTTTCACAGATCAGCGTAGCCTTTGAATGCACCCTCAGGCGCCCTCCCCGTGCCGCAGGCCCCGGCACTCCCGCCCACTCCCAGCGCCAGCTGGCGCGGCTGGCGCGGCTCTTGTGGCACGCGGCTGATGCAGTGCTCACGGCTCACACTTCTGGGTTGTCAAATTTCCAAAGTTTGTCCATATATAAGGCGCACCAGATTATAAGGCGCACTTCTGGGTTTCGATCAAAATTTTAGTCAAAAGGATGTGCCTTATAGTTGTAAAATTACTGTAATTGATCTTTTATTGCTTTCTTTGCACATCAAATACTTCTGTTATTTTATGGAAACCACAAGATTGTTTTTAGCCAAGGAAGTGGTACTTACAGTAATTTCGCGACTATAAGCCGCACCCTTTTCATTGAAGAATCCAGCCTACCCCAGTAGTGCGGCTTATTTTCAGATGTGGCTTATCTATGGACAAATCCCAGCGAAATGCCAACCCGGAAATGAGAGCCGGGCATGTGGAGAGCTGCCACTGAGCAGCTGCCGGGCAGGTGGGGGAGCGGGCTTTGCTGAGCGGGGCGGGCTTGCTGGCGCAGAGCCACCAAGGAGCCGGTCGGGCTGGCGGCGGGGTCGC
>VRYO01000369.1:2667527-2686805 GCA_009812075.1 Sialia sialis
TGTTTGCAAACACAAGTCACTCAATGGCAGTCTTCTGGCCTGATGTTTGGGACAAACATTGTTATCCAGACTCAAAGTCTGTAACTACAAACGTAGAGATAATTCCAGTTCAGCAGTCTCCTCTGGCAGATCACGCTACTTGCTCAGTTATGATTCTTTTCCTTAACATGTGCAGAGGAATAAGTTCTCACACGTGTCTGTAGTCATGTCATTCTCAGTTGTTTTTGTCTTCTAGTTACTCTGCCTGCTCATGTTCAACTTTACCTTATATGGCACAGAAGACTTCACCTGCTCTTTCTTAATGGAAAACCTTTCCATTTTCATTTGTCCTGATCTACTTTCCCAATGTGTATGTGCCAACCAGTGAACTACTGATCAGCAAGGAAAGTACAAGCTGTTAGACTTAAGTGAATATGCTCAAGGCAGTGATTATATTTAACAGCGCATCTTGGTCAAAGTAGAGACAGAATTACCTACTGATCTGTTGAAGTCAAAATAGATGTGTGAAGAGAGACAGGTCTGGCATCCTATGCTCTGTGTGCCCTAGTAAGCAGGAGGTTTTCTGTCCACTGGAAGTTGGAACCAGATAGATTAGTTTATCCATCACAGAAGAATGAGACAGTATTAGAAATGAAAGATGCATAGCATTATCATTCTACTTCAGATTAATTTATTTAGTCTAATTCTTCTTTGAAAGGTAATGACGTTTAGTAAGACCATTATATTTTGTTCTTGGAGTATTGTAAGGGGAAAATTTCCTTTGAATAGGAGACTGTGTCTTGTAGTGAACATTAAGAACAGTGATTTGCATAGAAAATGCATACTCCGATCTCCTGTATTTCAGATACATTCATGTAATATGATTTAAGTTTGCATTTTGTATCAGCAAACATAATCAAGGCTGCATCTTCAGACTTTAACTGGACATCGCTTGTCTGTCTGTTTTGAGGGCTTACCCATGCTTTCACCTAGATTCAGTATGTAACATATAAATCAAGGCTAGTGATTCCAGATTGTAAATTTTTATTGTAAATTGTGTCTGTCCATATTCCATATTGTGTCTGTCTGCCAAATATATACTGGTTATTTACTTGGGGATAAATGTGGAATTATTTTTTACTTAATTCTTTGTATTCTTATGAAACAAAGGGGCTTTTTCCCCCAGTTTGCTATATGTGAATGACAACATTAAAGAATTGTTTGGTACTAGGCTTTTGATCCAATAAGACAATGATCATAGTATTTGTATATGATGCTTTTGACAGCTGTATGCAGGCTGGAAAGACATCTGTTATGATGTGTTAAATTTTTTTCATCTCTTAGTTCATGTTTCTGTTGGAGAAGACATCACCTCTCTCTTTCCATTGAATTTAGGCTGCTGAATTAGATCATAAAAATGAATTGGAAAAGTCTCAAAAAATAAAAGATGACATGGATGAAATTACCTGCCTCCTTCGAGGAGACTTCCTTTCTGAAAACCCTAACCAAGCAATTGGTCCCTGCGGTGTGCTCGTGAATCGATGGAAGGGAATGAATCAGGAGCAGCTGATGGCAATTCGTGAATTTCAAAAGGAGCAAGCTCTGGAGAAACTGGTATTTAAGCTCACATGTGTTTTCATGCATTTTCTGGTTTTTTTGGTTGTAATAATACTATGGACAATGTTTGTTGAAGAATACAATTCTTTGCTGTGGACATGCCAATATGAGACTGTGTTTTCCATTGATCTGCATTTCATGCAAACTTTAATCGGTCTAACTAAACATAGTACATCTGAAGCACCTGGGAGCTGTTATGGAGTAGGCTGGAGCCCTGTACTTGGACTGGGAGGAAGGTTGCCAAGGAGCCCAGGGCCAAGGGGATCTTAGTCCATGGTCCATGATGGCCCAGCTGAACAGCAAAGTCCTGCTCAGCCCAAGACCCAGGTTTCATGGTGCAGTTCAGGACCTGAGAGAGAGTTCGTACGCTGTCTGCAAGGAGTGGGCTGCTCTGTAGGGGAAGATGATCCAGGAGCTAAAGGTGAAAGCGGGGCAAGCCGAACCAGTATTCTCATGCTCAAAGATACGCAAGCAAGGCAAATAGAGCAGGTCCAGTGCAGTGACCTTCCTCACGTATATTTCAGAGTAAGTTCATTAAAGAATGTGATGGAGTTTCATTTCTACCATCCCACACAACTATGAGCCATGCTGTAAAGTAGTATTTCAATGGTAATAGTTGCTGCTCTGGAGATATATAGAAGCAGGCAGTCCAAATGAAGACATCTAGTTTCCTATGAAGTCAAGAGTATCCAGGTTTAGATATTGTGAAGTAGCAAGTGACTTGCCTCTTTCAGTGCAGAGGCTGCATTTATGACAGCTAAAGAATAATATTTGATTTTATCTTTTAGTCCTTACAATACCGTAGGCTATACTATATCTTACCTAGTACTGTTGTTAAGCTGAAGGTAGAATTGTCATTTTCCTGCCTCTCCTATTACTCTGAAATGAAGTCATTCAAGTAATTAAGCTGGCTGGAAATGACCACAACCAAGAAAAGTTTTTTTTTCAGACCTGAATTTTTTTATTCTGTTCAATGGGGTGTCAGACAAGAAGTGAGGCAGAGGGAAAAACCAGTTTCTACTCGGATGGTGTTTGTGGCTCCCCTGTTACACTGAGTTAGCTGTATTATAATCGATACTGATGTCTATGCACTTCTTGCCTTAAGAAGTTTAAACTCTTGCTAACAAGAATAATAATTTTAAAAATCTGTCTTACTGCTCTGGGTTTTTACAGAGAGAAAAGAATAGCTCTTTCATTGGCCGTATCTTGCTTCTGCCTGGTTTAGAAATCCTTGCTCCCTTCTCCCCATTTCAAATGCTACCCCTAGTGTTCAATAAAGGCAAGCAAGTTTGTTTGGATGAACTTACTCATGAGACCTTATATACAGTTCCATCTTTGAAAGAGAGAAAATGAAGCCTTTTTCTCACTCCTGTAGAGAGTAAGAGAGCAGGAACGCCAAAGAGATGCTGAATGGGACAGGCAACGTCTACAGGCTGCAAAAGCCCAGTTGCTTTGGGAACGGCACCAGCAGCGGCAGAACAAGGAGGAGCGCCGAGGTTTAGATGTCTTGAACATAGTGCTCTCTCAGGAGCAAAAATCAAAGTAAGTACCGAACCAGCATTGTTCAAATAAAAAACACCTCCTTATCATTATTAACCCAGAAGTTTGGCTTTCAAAGAGGCTTTTTTTACTTGTTCTGTTTGTAACTTTTTTAATACACTTTTTACAAGTTCACGCTTTTTAAAAAAAAAATCAACAATTCACCTGAAGTGAGTTTTCCAGTATTGTTTAATCAATCACCAAAGAGTAGGTTTTGAGTGTTACTGACTGACATGAATGAATTAGGATCTGGAATTCTTAAAAGCATTCCACTGACAACAGACTGTTTATATAGATGACAAAATAATTTATAAATGGAATTAGCTATGCAGGAAGTCATATTGTCAGGTGAAAAGCAGTACACGTTTCTTTAATTTATCTTAGTTTTCTGAAGCAAAAAAGGATGAACTGCCCGTACAGCTGCCAGTTTCTGATAGCTCAGGATGAAGCTAGTAACACAAACAGCATTTCCATTATGTATGAAAGAACTGGCTGATTCTTTAACTAACCACTGGATGTGTCTTGATGGGCAGTTCTTGTGTCTGCTGTTATGGGAAAGGAGAAAGATAACACAAGCAGGAAAACAAAAACAAATGTAATGGTTCGGTGTTTTATTTTTCCGGTTCCTTTTTTTTATTTTTTTTGTGTGGGTTGCAGGGCATGATTATAATATCACAGAATAGTCAGAGTTGGAAGAGACCTCAAGTTTGGCTCTTAAATGAATGGCCTGTATGGGGATTCAACCTGTGACCTTGGCAATATTAGCACCATGCTCTCGCCAACTGAGCCACTCTCAGGTTCATACATATGATCTGCAAATGAATTTCCAGTACATGATGCCTTCTTCTTATGAAAAAGAAAAAGTTTGGAATTGTTTTAATTGAGACTTTTATACTGTCGAGATCTTTTGAGGGATATTTTGGGAAGAAAAAACCCAAGTTATTGAGATGTGGCATGTATTTTGCAGAACAAGTTCTAGTTACATTAAGTTCCATTTCTAAAAATTTATGAACATTTATGGGTGTTAATGCATTACATCTTTTTCAGGTTTCTCAGGCTGCTTCTGAATAATAGCAAGAAAACACTAATGGCTTTTAAAAAAATTTATTTATTTATTTCTAGGAGCATTTATCTTAAAGAGGAAGAATATTCAAATATTCCAACAGACGAGTTTTACGCACAGTTTAATACAACCACCCGGTGACGATCTGGATAAATCAACCTGAATTATACAGAAGTATGTAGACGCATTAAAATTTTCAGTTGAGCAATCCCACGTTTTATTGTTTTTATCTGTTCCCTGCCATGTTTAAACACTGCACTCAAACTAAATGACAGTCTGGTAGGCCAGATCTGTTCTAAGAAAAGAAAAACAGTTATAATGATTTTTAAACATGATTGTTGCTCTGAAAGAACTAGTAGATTCAGTAGTAGGTTGTTTGACTCTTGTGTCTCAGGCTTAGCTGTAATATTTACATTATTCATTCCTATAGGAATCAATTTCTGCAAAGAAGTCTGAATTTTAGCTGCAGTGCTGCTTTATGCAACTTAGCCAGAGGGGAATGCTGCCTCCCATAGTGATGCACTTCTCTGGGAGGGAAGAAAGGTGGCCTAGGCAGAAAATTTTGGATTGGTTTGTGGTTTGTTTTTGGGTGTTTCGTTTTGGATTTTCTTAAAGCAAAAAAACCCAGCCAGACACAAAGGCAAGAAAAAAGGAAGAAGTGGTCAAGTTGGTCAGAAATGTTGCTTTTATTTGTTGAACAGTGAGAGTAGGGAGATAAGAGTTCAATAGTCATCAAGGTGTTTATGCACTGAGGCATGGCACTTAACAGAATGTGTGTTAGAGTTAGTCTGGAAAAGCAGGGGCAAAAGTATTCCTACATACACCCCCACATTTTGGAAATAAAGGAGGAGGTTTCAGGTAATGTGCTGGGGGGACAGTTCACAAGTGTGTTGGAAGAGGGGTGAAAAAGCAGGTGTGCACCAAACAAAATCAAGGAAAAAATCTCAGCTTGTGCAGGGTAATTCAGGGAACCTGTGTACTTCCTGTCTTCATGGCAACAGTATTGGCTTAGCAATTAAAGATCCAGTCACTGACATTTAAAACATGGGCATGCACAACACAGAGAAAGAAAATACAGAGAAACAGTGTAGGAAACTAAGAGCATAAGAGAAATGGATGGTGGAGCTAACAAGGAAATAAAATCCAGAAGAGAAAGAGCTTACATGGAAAGGGCTGCAAAAAGGGTTAGAACACTAACCTTAGGAGTCAGAAGATCTGAAAGAGAAGAAAAAAAGAATCAGATAAGAGATTCAGCTAAGAATCCAAGACCACTAATATTGTGAACCTTTAATAAAAATAGAGCCCATTTATGAGAACAGATCTCAAACTGTAACTTGCCAGCATAGGGGACGTAAATCTGAGCTAAAAAACATTCTGATGGTGTTGGCTTGGAATCCACTGATTGTTCTTTGTCTTAGCAATAATAGTAATTGTGATGAATAATGGTAATTTTGTGACGAAACAGGTTGAAGATATTTCTTCCTTTGTTTGGAGGAGACATGCTTAAAGGGGTAAACTCAAATGTGTTGTTCTTACCTCTGTGAAAATAATGAAGAATGCATGGCTCTTGAGATATGTAGGAGAATTTTAAGATGTTTGAAGGAAGCATTCTTGAAAGGGGACTGTTCAAACAGGTCTGTTTGCTCAGCTGAAGTAGTGCCCTCTGGAACACACTGATAAAATCTTGCTGCCTGATTCAAAATGCTGATTAAAAGGGAGTTTGAAAAGATCCATCATGTTAATGCCTTTAGATAGAGAGCTGAAAGAAAAGAACATTCAAAAGGTTAAAGAAGTGCCTTTCAACATGATTATCTTGAGCAAAAAAATACATCCCAATTTCAGTACACTGATACAATTGGAATTAATTGTAGTATAGATAGAAGCTAAGTAGAAAAGCAGTGTGACTGAAGTACAGGAACAGAAAAGCTGGAAAATGAAGTTGAAAGGAGATCACTTTTGCACTGTTACTAATGAGCTGGTCTACAAAGAAGTAAGAAGGAATGATATTCAAGAGATTCCAATGGGATACCATTTGGAGATCAATTTGTCAGACATACAGCTGAATCTCTGGAGTATTACCTAATACTGTGTCAAACTGACAACCTCAGAAGTGCAAGTATGTGTCTTGGAATAGACAGGCCATCAAATGGGTGGATTAATATGCCATCTCTAGTAGTTCTCACATCACTAGAGTTCTGTTTGATCTGTGTTGAATATCTCAGACTCTGACTTTCTCTTTTTTACCTAGAATTTTAGTTACCTGACAGAATAAATTAATAAAGCATGTGCTGAAACGTTCACGAAGTTGTCTTCTTTTGTCCAACTTGTGTGACTAGATGTTCGCAGACTTTACAATGGCTCTACAGTTTAACTAAATGATGCTGGACCTCATTAGATGATGTTTGAGTTTACTTCAGGAAAGACTATGCGTTTAAAGCCTTTCTGCATTATCTATTTGTTTGTTTAGAAACATTTTCTAGAAAGTCAGAGAAGGATAGGTTTCTCAGTTGTACTCTGAATAAGCCTTTAGATGGAAATTCGAGTAAGACTGACAGGTCAATAATTGGGTAGGATTAGGCATCACTGTATTTCCTAGAAAACTTTCAGCATCATCAATCTTACTTGCAAAAACAGCCACATTCTATTCTACCTGTTGCTTCAGAATATAACAACTGAAGTTTATTTTGGATGTTAAAAATGAAGCACAATCAAGTTGTAGATAACATGCTTAATGTAAAGAGGAAAAAGTCTGATTCACTGTTAATTGATATTTTATACTAACTTTTATCTTGCACTGAAACTAGCCATGTTTTCAGTAGGTATTATCACCTGAGCAGGTGCTGATAAAGAATTCAAGTGCAGGAACTCCTCAAGCCTGTATAGCTTTGTAACAAATAAGCTGTGAGTGGTACCTTCACCTTTTGAAATATCACTCTCAGCTTTACGGATGAGTCTTGAAATAAGTAGAGCAGATAAAAAGAGCCTTAGCTGGTTGTAGGTGCTGTTTGAAAATGTTGGTTTCCATTGCTGAGGTAATGTATTTTTTGTGATATTTGTAGATATTTCACAGCAGTGAAAAAGACAGGGTATTCTGTGTGATGATATGATTAGCTAACTGGAATGAGTACAAATCACAGCTGCTCTTCCTAAAAAAACTTAAATAAATTTTCCACTTCTTAAGAAAGACTTTTTAAAACTGTGAGTATGGCACTAACACTTACAGTTTTTACAATGGTCCTACGAAATAAGAATAATTAATTAGATTAAATGGTCTTTATGGAGTTTCACTGAAGTAATTAGGGTAAGATGTGTGTGCTAGGACATGATTTCAGAGAGGAAAATGATGATCAGTACCTATCATCTTTAAATTTGTGGTTTCTATTCACTGAGTTTTCCACACTTCTTTGGATCAACAATTTGAGAAAAGAATAGATATTTTAAAAAGAAGTTGCAGTAAGTCAGTCCAGTATTCTAATTCCTCTTTGGACTATGTACTCTAATGTTTATAATATTTCTCTTTTTTACTCTGGAACAAAAGTCTGACACAAGGAAATCCTTTGTTAGTGTACAACATTTCCATGACAATTAGCATTTTTTATATGCTTGTAGAAATTGGATTGGGATCTTTTTTGGTTTATTGACACATGAACTAGCTAATTATATATGAAAATGAGATGTGGGTTTTTGTGTCTTTCATTGATAGTGATGTAATGCAAAGTGCATTGGAAATGGTAGTAATTGGTGTGAGCAAATGAAATTTGTCAGAATAAATATCTAGCTAAGCCATCTTCTCCAGGATAGGGGAATAGTCCTTTCCAGCAAACTGCCTCAGGGATTTCCAGAGCTATGATAGGTGGTTGCTTTTGCAATCGTTAATCGTGATAAAAACCCTTTGCTTTTTGAACCCAGTTAAATGTACCAGCTAAGATGTATTTCTGCAGACTCACCTTCTGTTTGTTTTTTGAATCTGGTATCTTTGAGCTTCACTTGCTTCTTGTTAATCTTTTTATAAAAATGTTTTTTAAAGGTGAATAACTGTTCCTCATATTTTTAATGTTGTTTTAGACTGCTGTGACATCACCATTTAATCTTTGCTTTTTGAAGGCTGAAGAATCCTAAGCTTGTTCAGTTTCTCAGTCCTTTTTACTAACTTCTGTGCATTTAAAAATTTGACTATATAACCTTCTTGAGTTTAGGGGGTCAGAAGATTGTGTAATAATGGTATTTTCTGGTTTATTCCATAGTTTCCATAATGCAAATATATTTATTTCTGTAGAATCCTAACACTGGGCATTTTGAGGCCATTGGGAGACATTTTCATAAAACTCTGTAGTATCTCAAAGTATCTCAAAGATATTTTTTTCTTCAGTTGGATTAACTAGTTCAAGTTCCCCAAAATATATACTTAAAATTAGGGGTGAGAGGGTGGTTCTTGGTATGTGTCACTTTTGAGTTTTCCTGTATCAAGCTTTACCTAATTTTATCTTCTCATCCTTTTGCTACACAGGTAGGTTAATTGGATCAGGAATGTATATGATCACAACATTTACTTCCTTTTTTAAGATATTGAATAGTATTTTACCCAGGCCTCGTGGGACTTAGAAATTCCCTCCAAAGGGAAGTTTCAAAGGGAATTTTCATACTGTGCAATCTGTTACTGTCCGTTTTGTTACACCGTCCTGAAATGTCTGTAATCAATACAATGGCTTGAAACCCTACCAGTAAGTTCCACATAATACAGTGCTCTTGTTTGGAAACATCCCTACTCTTCACTATGAATACACAGAAAATCTCTTCAACTGTTTGCAATGACCTTATTTTTTCTGCTGCTTTAAGAAATTTTGTTTCCTACAGGCTTCTTTTTAAGATCACCTGCTTATGAGATATTCAGAAAGGAATATAAATTTTATACCTTTAAAGATCCTTTAACTTTATTTTTGGTCTATGCTCTTTTACATCCAACTTGCCACAGTTTGATTTCCCCTCTGCTTCTGGCATGGGCCTTTGAAGGAGTAGACAGCTTCCTTGAAAAGGTTTTTACTCTGCTACCTAAAGGTACTTGGGGAAGATTTTCTCTCAAATGTTTGGATAATGTTTAATTTTGCTAACTTTTATTTTTTTAGTAGTTTTTTACTTAGCTAGGAATTTTCACATTTTTCTGGCCAATGAATTTTAAAAATCGCTATGTTAAAAATATTTTTCCAGGTTTTACTTTGCTATATGGGTGAGAAAGGCAAATGAAAGAAAGGAAGAACCAGTTCCCTCTTACCCTCATGCAGTAAGCAGTTTATTTTCTTCTGAAAAAGTACAAATTCTTCAGTTTTATCACTTAATTAAAAGTTTAAAGAATAATAAGTCTGCTGTTTTCTTTGCTATTTTACAAGAAGAGATGACTGTTTCTAACTTGTGATAATCTAATGCCATCTTTTACTTCTAAAGCTCAGAAAGGCCTGATAAGAGTTTTGCAGATGTTAGTGAGCACTGAATCACAAGTGAGCAGGCACAAGTTCAGCTCTTTTCTGCTAAAGCCCCAGAAATCACTGCAATTAACTTCACAATAAGTGATGAAAGAAAGATTTTTAGTAAAATTTAATATTTTTACTACAGTTGTGTTTGCATGGTGCAAGAAAGATGTTTTAAGTGTTTTTTCAACTTAACAAAACACTGAGAAACAAAGACAATTTTGAGTTAAATAAATAAACCAGTGGAACATCACAAATCAAAAAGGAGTGATCAGACCTTATAAAATAGTTTCTTGATGTTATTCTAGCTCAGGTTTGACCCTTCACTACTTCTTTTCATCTGTTTACTTAAGTAAAATAAGTATCTGAATTGGAATAAACTTATTCTATTACTGAATTTTATGTTTGGTTGGGCAGATGACATTTCATTTGTAGTCATTAACTTCTATTCAAATAAAAATATCTGCTGAAAGAGTAAAAACTTGTATGTGTAAAGTTGGTATAACTAATGATTTTGAAGGATTTCACCGAGTAAATTACTGCTGTTAAGTTGGCAAGTTGCCCAAGCAAGTAGTGGAGACTCAGGTTGAAAATAGCCATTACAAATACTGACATCTGATTACAGAATCAGAAAAGTGCTAATTTCCTTTTCTTAATTCTGTTTCATATCTCTGGGAGGATCCTGACATTTCTCTTTTAAGTCAATTATTTTTAGAACATTTTCTCCAAACCACTTTTTAGTTCCTTATGTAAAACCGAAGATACTGTTTTGTATCAAATGCAATTCAGACAATATTAACCTCAAAACTAATCAATGCAGGTAGATATGTTACATAATATAACATATATAATGAAATTTACAAATGAACAAGGCAAACTTTTGTGGACAAATGGGCATATAGATTTCAAAACAAGGAAAAAAAAGATTCTGAATGGGGAAAAATCAATTTCTGAAAGAATAAACTACATTTCACTAATTTCCTGGGTTTTCTGCAAGGGCAAAATTAAGTTTTATTGCAGCTATTACTGAAATGTTACTGGTATTGTCAACCTATCTAGTACAGTAATGCTAAAAAACAAATAAAAGCACATAATGAAGGAAGGTAGGTCAGTCCTGGGTTTCCTACTGTAATTGTTTTTGGTTGTTTGCTTCCCATACTCTTCTACATTTATTTTCTGAGGATACTGTGTGTGTTCCCAGCCCTGTAATATGAAACAACTGTACTTCAAATTCTCAAAGCACAGGAATATTCTGAATGAATTAAGGAGGAAATTAATATTAATTTTATTCCAGTGAATTTTACATGTCATTTGTGTCATACCTTGTTGCAATTACTAATGAAGTTAAATGCTTTTCAGATGACAGCACGTGGAGCCAGGGAAAATTGGATATCTAATAGACATTCTACTCAGTTAAAGGCTGATGATACATTGGGAGAATGAGGAATACTTCAGGTGATCATTTAATCAGAATAGATACTGCTTTTTGAAGACAGAGTTTTATCTAAATATAATTTTTAAATAAGTTTGACTTAGCTTACTGGTTTTAGTTAATTTTATTAAATTGATTATCATTACTTTTCTGTTGCCACAGATATGTCTATGTGTGTGCATATATATATCTATGTCCATTTTACATGAATTTTTAAATACTTTTTTAGACTTCAGCGTACTTTCTGTTGGTTTAAATACTTTTGCAATTATACTGTCCTTTTCTGGATGTATTACAAGAGTTATGAAAGGAAGACATTGCTATTAGAATGTTTTTTGCTATTGATGCTCTAACCCAGAAATACAGTGCTGCTTAGGAGAATTGTAGTGAACTCTCACCCTGAGAAATCTAATTCTTGTGGCTTTGCATTAACAATCCTGATTCGTCACAGAAGAAACCACAAAAATCTTATCCATAGAGGAAACCACAGAAAATAAGCAGTAGCCTCTAGATGTCGTAGTAGAAATTGCACAATTGCTGTTCACACAACAAAAAATAGTCACGCTGAGTTCCTTAGAAAACAGGGATAAGGGTAATTAAAAAAAAAAATAATACAAGGTCTAACTGAATTATGCCATCTTGCAGTAATACAAGAGAGTGGAAATACTGAGGAATATTTAATAATAGAATATTTGCTATTGCAGTGGTGGTTGAAATGCACTAAAAAACAGAGTACTGTAAATACTGTGAGTGTTTGATGCAGCATATAAAAATGAAAATTATTTACCTTTGAGCTTTATTAGATTTTCAGTGAAATATCCACCCATACAATTTAGGAGTTAATTCAGGTTTCTTGTTTGAAAATGCTAGGAACTAAGTGAGGATTGAAAAACAGAGCATATACAGGAGAAGTTAACAACAAGAAACAGCCAGCTACATAAATACGTTACTATTTTAAAAAACACAATATTTCATTGGTAATATTAAGGTAATAGTTGCTAGTTTAATGGTGTCACTGGTAATTAAGTGATATTTAAACATGAATGTCTTGAAAACCAATGACAATGCTCTGAAATCTGGATGAGTGGAGAAATTAGTGAAAAGATAGATGAAAAAACAGTACAACTGCTCAACAGTTTAATAGTATGGTATATGAGAAAACCTAGTTAAAAGGACATACAATAATTGGGGCTTGCTGAGGAGCAAAATGGGTAAAATAGCCAGTCTCAAGCAAACCTTCTAACTGCAAAATACTGTTTGTATTTTCACATGCAGAAGGATGCACAGTCATTCCCTGAGTTAATGCTTCTGCTGGAAAACAGCCAGTGTGAAACAATGACAACTGTGAGTTGTGAATTCTTGGAGATGCAGGTCTGCTTGTACCTGTAGTTACCTAAGTTCAGGTCAGAGATCCAAGTACTAAGCCTAGACTCAGGATAACTGAAATTGCAGTGGATCAATGTTTTTAGCCTCCACAATAGACGTGAACATGTAACACGTAAGTATAGATGCATGCACATACACAGAAATGAAAGTGCAATTTCCAAACCCATCTGTTCAGCTCCTGTGGCTTAAAAAAAAAAGAAAGATAAAATAGTAGTTTTTTGGAAGGATGGCCAGGGCCACATTTCATTCCAACAGAGATCATAAGCTTATTTCTACAAAGAAAATGTTTTTCCCTCGAAGCTTAAAGGACTGACGAATGAGAGGTTCTGCTAGCCAAGTGTTATCCAGCTGGTGTAGAGCTGGGAAATAGCTTATTGCTTTGATGAACTGCATTAAAACATGGTCCACAGGCTCTTCACTTTTCTATTTTTGAGACCTTAGTAGGATGTGTTAACAGTTCTTGCAGAAGTGAGAGCCTTGAGTCATGTATGGCACAAAAAAGTGAGCTCTGGTGGGTGTGTACCTTTCTATGCTTAAAAGGTACACAACCTGTGTAAATACAACCCCTGAGTGGATCCAAAATTTCATCCCTTATCTCTTCCTATTTTTTTTGGCTTGGTAAGCTGTTGTTGGCATCCCATAAGGAACAGAGCTACAGGTTTTTCCATAAAGTGATGGGATAGAATTCACTGATACAAAGTTTAGTGGCAAATTTTGTTTTAGCCAAGGGAAAGCAGATTTCATGCTGGTTAAGTGAATCCTCTGTGTTTTCAGGTATCTAAGCAAGAAACAGAATGGAAAAACAAACAAAAAAAAGTACAAAAATAATTAAATGAAATATGAATGAAAAGTCAGAAACACCAAAGCGTGGCTGTATAAAAATCTGAGTAAATTATGAATATAATATTTCATGCTTCCAATTTTTGCACTTTTGAGCCTCTTAACAGGTAATTTACGAACAAAATAGAGCAGAGGCCACTGAGGTTCTGGTCAGGATTATGGACACTGTTGGCTGCAGCCATGATTTGAAAGTTCAAGTGTGTACAGCTATGTGACAGTTTCTGTAAAGCCTCTTCCACTCTGAAGTAAGTCTGCCCTTCTTATTCTGTAGTTTACAATGTGTGTTGATGCATTCTGCAAGGAGGCCATGGTTTGCCACATACCTGTTACAATCTTTTCCTTGCAGATTTCTGATTTAGTTGTTTTGTAGTTTGACAAGAAATTGCACGTTCTGCACAGACTTCATTAATGCAGAAGGACACTTGGGAGACTTAGTCCTCTTACAGTCTGGATACCTTTTTGCAACATGGAACAGAAAAGTTTAAGTTTCTTCCTGCATGATTATAATCAAGGTGTAGGTTGCATAGAGGTGGAAGAATGTCAGGCTACCAGATGGGTATGTATTTCCAGTTAGATTCCATGCTGAAAAAATTGAAGCACAAAAAGGGAATATTTTAGAAAAAAGGAGTCTCTCACTGCAGTGTTCTCCTGGCTTGGGATTTTCTTTCCTCCATTATAAAACTCAAATTGTTAATTGTATGCATCAAAGAAGAAAATGATTTTGCATCCTCACTGAAGATGAAAGCCCTTGCTGCATTAAATCTGGAATATAGCATCAGTTTTCAATTTGACCTGAATATAAATAAACTGCAGAACTGTGACATAATACAGTTTCTGAGGAAATGTATAAGGGTGGAGCAGAAAAAAGCCTTCTGTTATACATAAGTAAGGCTGAAAAGATTTTAAAGAAATAGTACATATTTTTCTCTTCTGGAAATGTGACTTGTGCTAAAGAAAGTACATTCTTATTTTCTGTCAGATAAAACCCATGTGCCCTGAAACGAAAGGCCTCAACCTCTTCCTTCTGGGCCTTCCTAAGTGCTAGAAAACTGTTTTATTTTCATATTTCAGTACAAAAGATCAACTTATTAGAAAAACTTAACGCACAATAAATGAGTATAACAAGTTTGGCCAGCACAGCAAATTACTTCTATTTATTCTATAGATACCTGTGTAACATTGTGCCAGGGCCTACAGACCTGCCTTACTATAAATTTAAATGTCTATTCAGTTCTGCTGTGTGTATTAATTTGTTTCAGTTTACTGGAAAATTTTGTAGTTTATAACTAGCAGCTGTAGGATTGGATTGTTGATGTTCTCGAGAAAGTAAATGTCAAGAGAAAGTACTTGAGTAATGCCAGCATCTCTACTAAAGAAAATCACTTTTACCATAGGTTTCTAGCATGTGAGACTTACTGTATTCTGATATTATGATGCATTTATAGAAAATCCTTAATTCATAAATGACCTAGTTGCATTTTAACTTATCGTCAGTGATGCCATTTTGCAGTAAAATTCTCAGCCTCGGCGTCATCTGACCACAAACTGTGCTTTGTTCAGACCTGCCGCCGTGCTGCTTGACAAGCTTGAAGCGACATGGAATGGAAGTATTGGACTGCTGCGTCCTTTCCCCAAACAGGTCGATCACCTTTGTTCTTTCTACATTCTCCAAGCTCAACTTGTGAAATTAATAGAAATTTCTATTTGAAAACTTTACCTTCTTTTATTTGGGTTGAAATTGGTAAGGGATTCAATGTGTGAATGGAAAGCAGGAATGCAAGACAAGAAATATGGATTCTCTCGCTGTGCAAGTCCTATAACCATAGGAAAAAAATTAAGTCACAGGGACCTGTGGACAAAGTGCAAATATGAAACCTTCCCTAGCCCACGTCTCTGAAAATACAAGACACGTTAGGAAGTGCTTTTTTGTTACAGCAGCACATAGAACACTGATGAAGCCAGTAAACAGCATGATACCTTAAACATAGTGGAAGACAATGGGTGCTAAAAATAATAATGACATCTACTAAACAGAAACTGCAGCCACTGAAGAAAAAGAGCTTAGACAAGTACAGACTGATGGGGGAAAGTTTATAGCCAGTTTCTCACAGCCCCAAACCCCAAACTGATTAAGGAATGACAAGCATGGTAACATGATCCAATACCTTATGCTTGGCTGTGATTGTCCTCTTCCAAAAAGTTCTGAAGTAAGTAAGGGGACATTTTGGAGACGAGAAAGAAAATAGAGATTCTATCTCAGAAAGAATCAGTTTGTGCAATAGTTCAGAACACTAGAGACCATGATTGCATATCCTTGGTCTGCCACATGTCATGTCTGAGCAGGAGAATTCTAAGCTTTCTCCAGTTTAATTTCTAGTCTGCAAAATGAGAATAATACAATAGAAAATTGTATAAACAAATATATCGATTAAATCTGTTTTCTATGCTCACTTCGAATTTGAAGCAAATATTTCACAGCACTAGAGTCAAATGATAAAGTTAAGTAATGGCATTAAATTATAAAGACAGATGAAGCAGAAGAACCAATTAGAACAAAAAACCATAAATATGCCAAAGATTTTATGTCACTAGACAGAGACATAAACATACATAAGACAAACTGATAGGTAAAATAGAAGTCAAGTTTTACTGGGCAGCTGGTAGGCCTGAATATCTCAACAAATACCCACATATGGCATTACAGCCATTACACATCTCATATTATTTTTATTGACTACTTTTGTAGTTCTCACGGGACCCTCAGGTTTCAAGTGACTTTTTTTAAACTGCCTTCTTTGCCATGATAACAGCAACTGCTCCTGAAGTGCAGCCAACCTTGAGTAGAGCAGTTGCATTTGTGCAGAGTTGCAATACAAATTAGGTCTAGTTTAGGTTAGCTCAGGTGTCTCCAGCCACCTGAGCTTTGCACAAATGCTACAACTGAGAACATAGTGAATGCGCTGTCTTACTCAGTCTCTGATAAGGGAAGACAATGAAAATGGAAGTCAATATGCTTACCATTGTAGAAGGAAATGTTTGAAAGCAACAAATAATTAAGAGAATAGAATCTTTGAGAGGGTGCAATAAAATTGAACCATTATATGCTTATTGAGAATCTGTTGAACCACTATGAGCATGTTGTGAAAACTAGGGTGTAAACAGTAATGTTCAGGGCTTAAACAAATTATTAAGGACCACTGTGTGATAAACCACTAAAGCAGATTAGAAAAAAGCATGATTTCATTCAAGGCAATTGAACTGTTTGTACTCAAAGATAAAGTGTACTTCAGTGCTCCACTGGCTCAGAAGCTCATAGTTCAATGGTAGAAGTTCAGCTATGGGCAGGTTCTTTGGAAGGTGTCTATTGTGCCTTTCTCTTACTTCCCTCTAAAGCATAAGTTCCTATCAAAGGCAGGATATTATGATACATGGACAACTGGTCTGATGCAATAGGTTGTTCATGTTCTTATCGTTCCCTGTAAAGAGCAATTTTTCAATGTTTTGTTTTCCTTTCTCTGTAGTGCATTGAGGAAAAAGGAATTATGAGCCCTATCTTCTGCTGGTCTGTTTGACCTCTCTGAAAACAGAAGACTTGTTCCCACTGGGAAATGTCAATTATTAGACATGTGTATCCTAGGAACAGACACTTTTAAAATGTTATATAGTATCCAGGTTTTTTAAGTAGCCAGGAAAATAATTTCATTCTTCAGCAATGATGTCACTGAGCTTGTAGTCCAAATGGTGTTCTCATTCTTGGCAAGAAATCTTAAACAAAGAATGTATGGTTTTCAAATGCTACTCAGATTCAGTAAAAAGCATTTACGCAAACTAAAGATGTTGTTGTGTCTAGAAACTATTGTTTATCTTTAGAATGGAGTCATGTTAATAGTTTTAATATGCTAAAATGTGAGGTCCTAGATGCATAGAATAATCAAATTCTGTTCATCTGCCTAAAAACACTGTCATTCTGTGACCTGAATTAGGACTGTGCGGAGGCCCCAGGCCCTGACTAATCTGTGCACAGACTAAATATAATAGAAAATTTTTTTCATTCTTACTTTCTCTGGAAATAATAGTTGTCTTTATCAGTATTAGCTGTGTTTTTTTAATGTCTAAAGAAAATATATGTATGGTACATCTAATTGTCATCATGCTGCATGCTGCATCAATAAACAAATTTACTGTTGTCTTTTTTTATTCTGGAATCTTGAAGGTGATTTACATTGAAAAGACATTGTGAGTTTTGATTCAAAGTGGTTTATATCCATATCCAAAAGTATTCAAGTCAGCAGTGGGATCTCAGTACTTTTGGTATTCTGTTTTCTTACCAAGTGCTTACAATTTAATCAAAGGATATGATGGTATTGAGTGTGAACATGTAGAGTGTAGAGTTATCTTCATGTGACAGAAAATAAACAGACTGAAACTTTGGATTAAGAGTATGATCCCTAAATAATAGGTAAGAATGCACAAATGCATACAAAGTAAAATAAGCAATGTATTCTTGTGATGATTTACTTGACTGCCAACACGAATTTTCAGTTTTAGCTTTTCTGTGTTTTTTTCTAAACATTTATTTATTTTTCTAAACTTTTTTCCTAAACATTTATTTTTTTCTAAACATTTACACGATACAAAGTGTAGATTCTCCAAGAAAATTCTCAGAAATTACATTCTTAGTTTCAGAGGAGCAGAACCAATATCTTTCTCTCTTTAAAATAGGAAAAAGCACTGTGCGGTTTTGAAGGTAAACCAGCAGGAGGAATTAACTCCACACAAATATATTGAGAGAGATTCCAAGTGAGAACTACAGTTTAATAGGAAAAATGCAATGAAGGCAATAGTACAGAAACACGGACTTAAACTGACAATGTCAGAATACAACCTGGCACCCTTTTGGTCAGGATGGTGGGAGCAGTCCATCTGGAGTAATGGATGTGGTCCTGTTGAGGCGGTGATCCTGTAAAGGATCTGGTCCTTCTCTGGAGGCCCAGTGGTGGTTGCTGAGAGGTCTTGTCCTCTAGGCACCCAATGGTTGTGTTGTGGTGTCCCAAGCCCCAGATTATTTACAGGTATATACAGGAACCTTTGGTCCCATTCCCATGGTGGCTGGGCATTTCACGATAGGATAATGTAATTCTGAGTCATTCTGGGAATCCTTGGCCTGTTCACAGACATGGCTCCCCTTTAGGCTGAGTGCGCATTGGGCAGCTGTTGCAATGACTGACCAGTAATAGCTCATCAGAAGGTGATGCAGGTGGTGATAGAATGCTCACCTTCCATTGTAACCCAAGCACTCCAAGATGCATAGATAGTACCAATAGACTGCAATTGAAGCAGTCCTATGAGACAGAGAAGAAAAGGTACCAGCGCTTGGGAGACAGGGAAGATGGTTTTTTTTGTCCTTTCCTGCTGTAAGATATTGTTCTTCCCAGCTGAGGAAGAATATTCCAAATTATTTTAGAATTTGAAGAGCAAATCTATAACCCTCTGGATCTCTGCCTTCTTGACAATATGGAAACTTAGAATTTGAGGCAGCCATGAAGATGGTAGATTGTGAACAACTTTCTGTTTAAGATGATGAGAAGAGAAACAGTCCGTTTTCTTCCATTTTTTCAACTTTTCTTTTGTATTCAGTGGCAGACTCCAAGATCTAGTTGCTTATTTTCAATTGTTGTAATAGGCACCTTACACAAAAATATCAGTTTGCCCATGTCACATTCCAGTCCACAGACTCTTCCTAGTGATTAGGAAATAATAAACTTTCCTAGAGCATGATGCATAATCCTTTTATCATCTGTAATCTTCCTCATATAAATCTGAATCTTCTGTATCTGAGAATCTGAGGCAATTGTGTATGATCATTTTGGAGTCTGCTATGCCATTTCCTAATTTAGCACTAATATTTTTTGGAAAAAGTGCAAAATAACAAGCAGTGATGCTTTTTTCATATGTATTTA
>VRYO01000369.1:2687805-2735051 GCA_009812075.1 Sialia sialis
ACACACCTTATTTTTTCTATGCCATCATGCTCAATTGTGTTATTATTTTAACTACTAAAGGCCAAAAAGTTTTTCACTCATGTGCCCAGCAATTGCCCCTAGAATATTCTGATTTTCAGCCTGGTGCTTTTCATCCTGCCTTGCATCCCTGCCGACTGGATTTACAGTATGGATGCTGTAATTGGAACATGCTCCTCACTGTCTTGAGCAGTTTTCAAAGCAGTTGTTTTCCAAGTGTTTGTGACACATACCATATGGTTTCCAACTTCAGTGCTGACCAAAGCCTGGCTGTCAACAACAGACATGAACAGCACAGCATCAAAAACTCACTTTCTTTATTCCTTGCATCTTGCATCAGTTCCCTTTTGCAAAAAACTATGCACTGAACTACTCTTCATTAAAAGAGGAGAAGTTGAAATCATATGTTCTGTACATGTAAAACTGCTGCCCGCACACAGGATAATGAGCTGCATCTTCTCTACCAGCACTGTTTGTCCTTTTACACCCCTTGAATTTACAGTTCCATTGATGAATGACTTGGGGTTGATACTGATAAATGAATGAAAAACTGAAAATACTAAGATAGGCTAAGCGGCACAGTTATTATTAAAAACAAGATAACTTACTTACTTCTGTGAATACTGCCATCTTTCTGCTAGCCTGTGTTCCATTTTTGTGTTTACCTCTCACTGTAGTTTTCTGTCCTAAATTTTAACCAGGAATATTTTGGTCCATGTATACTTTTGGTCTCTAAAAGGACTTGTGTTTCCCATTTTGTCCTACATGGTGGAGTTTTAAATATATTTAAATGCTAATTCATGTTGAATACGGAAAGAATTAAACACCTTTATAAAAATAGCAACACAATAAAAATAATTAGAAATTTATCCAATATAGTTGAAACATCATGATCCAGACAGTATTTTTTTATTCATTGATTTTGCACCATAGGGAGTTTTCATGGGTGGGCCTAGGAGGCTTTATATCCTTTAGATAGTAGAAAAAGTGTATCTGTTTGGGTCCTGCTGTCAGTTGACTATGAGCCAGTGTTGTATGGAGAAGATACAGGGTAGTGTAGCTGGCTGTGGAGCACTGGCTGTTGGTATCACTTTGAAAAGTGATGAATGCAGTTATTTTAAAATCAAATTCTTTCAGAGAGAAGGAAAATATTCACAGCTAAATGCTGTGTTTTTCCTTGAAGTTTTTTGCAAGTACTTTTTATTATCTGGCTAGAAAGGGTTCAAATAATGATACATTTTCTTTCTAGGCAACTTTGTTTTCCACGTTTTTAGGTTTCTTAATGAATTAATTAGTCCTTTTTCTTTTATGAATTGAACAAAAAGAATTAATCATTTGACTTGACATTTTTGGTAAAACCTGTGATTTTGGCTTACAGAATGGTACATTCCAGTGAAAGTAAAAGCCAAGCACTGATGTAAATAGAATCATTAAGGCTGGAAAAGGTCTCCAAGATCATCAAGTCCAAATCAATGCAGCTTCATAGAATCATGGAATTGTAGAATGTTAAGGGGTTGTAATGCACCTTAAAGATCATATAGTCCCAAGCTCCCCTACCATGTTAAAGAACACCTCCCACTAGACCAGGTTGCTAAAGGCTTTGTCCAGTCTGGCTTTGAACACTTCCAGGGATGGGGCAGCCACAACCTCCCTGAGCAACTGCCTTTCTTTCTTTGCCATATTGCCCACATTTGTAAAACAGTACCTATTTGGGTTTGGAAATACTAATTTTTCCTCTTTATGTGATCTGTTCCATGCAGAATTCAGTTATAAATTCATAATGAAAATTAAAATGGAAAAACCTAACTCAATATGATCTATGTAAGAGAATCAAGAGATTTTTGCCTTATGGATTTCTGAGTGATCTTGCAGAGGATCAGTACAGTTGTGGACCATGTTGTTATTTCAAGCCATAGTCCATGCAGATATGCAGTGCATTTAAAGAGGCCTGTCACTGAGAGCTTTTAAAAAAATTAATCAGCACAGACTGAAAAAGAAGATCCTTGCTTAGCTAAACATTCATCTAAAATACTGACTAAGGAGGGTAAGTCTAAAATGTCATTTTTACAGTGAACAGTCATTTGCAAATTTCAGTAGTGGTCTGTGCTAGGATCTGCTCTCTTCAATGTACTCATAAATAACCTAGAGGCAGATGTGAACATTGAGATTTAAAGTTTGGAAGATACTAAGTTATTCAGGATAGAGAGAAGAAGAGAAGATGAACTCTTCTATAGAACTTACAGTTCTATTAGTCTTTATATATATATATATATAACTATGTAAGTTCTATATATATGTAACTTAATGACCAGGCAATAAAATGGCAGCTGAAATTCAAAGTAAATAAATGTGAAATCAAACACATGGCAAAAACAACTCTAGAGTCACATAAAACTGAACCAGCTGTTCCCACTCAAGAGCAAGATTCTGAGGTTATGATCTTTAGTTTCATAAAGCATTGATTCATTGCTCAGTGACAGTCATAAAACTGAATCAGCTGTTAGGCATTTTCAGGACTGGAAACAAAAAAGAGAACACCATTATGCCACCATGTACCTTTACAGTTCAATCATGTTTTTTTGGATATTGAGCAAGTTCTGGTCTCTTGATCTCAAAAAGGAATGTATTAAAACTTGAAAATATTCAGAGAAGGCAAAAAAGTTAACAAAATTACGGATTTCCTCTAGAATGGATGGATTACTAGGCCAGCCATTTTTAACTCAGAGAAGGGTGATTTAGAGCGCTGATAAGAAATTCACAGGATCCTGGCTTTCATAGGGATAACTGATGCAGGTCAGCTGTTCAATATCTCTTTTCACAGAAAAACTAAGGACTATCAGATGAAGCTGACTTCAGAACAAATACGGTATGGCAGTTCTTAATACAGAGAGTAGCTGCCCCATGGAACTGCTGACCAGGAGGCATTGCAGATGCTCATATTTATGTGGATTTTAGGGGGAAGTGGACAAACACTTAGAAGAGGAATCCACTTAAGATTGCTAAAGGGAAAAAAAAATCCAGTAAGCTTAGGAAATCATGTGAGCTGCATATAATTGGAAACTGAGGGACTTCTGAAGGAAAAGTCTGTTTTTTTCTCTGTTGCTGTTCACTGAGCATCCGCTTACCACTGCTGATAGAAAAAAAGATACCAGTCTAAATGGCTCCCAGGCTTGAATTTCTGTTCCTAAGAAGTGCAAATAGTGTTTCTTAAAAACAATGAAGACCAAAATTACACAATTTAAGACCAAAATCACCTGTTTTGGGCATGTGGTGTGCTGTATTATTAGACTATTTAGATATCCAAGCAAGGATTTAGAGCTATTTTTTAAAGAGATACTTTCATAAACTACCAAGGGACTAAATTACTTCCGAAATTACTTAAAGGAACTGAATAGCTTCCAAGTCTGACCAAATTGCAGTCTGGTTTAGACACTTCATTAAATATGTTGTCCTTGAAAACTGGGGCATAAAAAATTTTGTAGAATATATCAGAGAGTACCGATCACAGCGAAAATCACATTGACTTTGGCAATTTAATTAGGGATTTATGTCGTCTGTTGTTTTTTAAGGTTATTGATCTGCCATACATATTTTCAATATAGTGTGAGTAGAAACTCGTGTTTCTGTTTTAAAATTCTGGTATGAAAAAAAGGAGTTCAAAAGTGGTTGATATAAATTGTAATTTTCCAGGAAACATGACTGTTCCATAAATGTATTATGTTTTCATTCAAACAGAATAGTGCTTTCTTCATTTGCTGAGTCGTTGAGGCTGTTGTAACACTTCATAGTGGGAAACCCTTTAGATGGGTTATTTTTGAAGAACCAAATGGGACTTGGGGTTTTTTGTTTCAGCTAAAACTCAACAAAAAATTATGTGGTTCCTTAAGGTATATGTTTCTTAAAACTACCCAGTTTAAGATCTAGAAGAATACTGCTGTACAAGATAATAATAATGCTTTCAAATATTTCATCTGAGAATTTATGTATGAGTGGGTATTCCCAAAGCATATGTGTTAGATTAACATTCAGTCCACCACAGACACAATGTAGTTTTCTTTAATGGATTCCAGGGATTTAAGAGAAGTATATTTTACAATATTAACTTCAGCTTAGCTCTATTAACAGCAGTTAATCCTCTTTTTTGTTTAACTTCATGAGATTTATGCAAGTTTAGACATTTGAAAATAATATTGTTATATTATCATAAAGGTACTAATGGAGGGATAAATAGGGAAATCAGTCTTCACTGTCTATTCAGTGAAAATTCCTTGTCTATCCAGATGCTAGCATTCTGTCCACATCATTAACATACATGCTTGATTCACAACTAAATGAGGCTTATAGCTGGCACCCTATGATGTTGAATTCACCTAGTCTCCTGCTGACTGGTTATTAAATTAATATTTTTTTTATATGTTCAAGTATATGTTATATCTGGCGATATAGTACAGCATTTCTGACAAAATTAGGAATTTTCTTACTACACTAAGATTTTGCCAATGTTATTTGTTGTTTGCAGCATATATTGACCAATAATGATAATAATAATGATAATGATAGTAATAATAGTAATAATAATGCTCCATAAAGTTAGCAAAGCACTTTAGTTCTTAATGTCAGACAAACATGTAATGAAATAATATCACATTGTATGCAACAACCTATTTCTTGGTCTGCCTGTCTAGTAAAGTGCAAGAATTCAAAATTTTTAAGTTGAAATAAGAGTACTTTTGAAGCTTGGCTTGAAGGAGGAAATATTCACTAAGAATTTTGCTTCCAACATCAATGCATCTAAGACTCAAGTCTAAATTACAAGGAGCATAGATCACTATTTTGTTATTTTAATTTTTTCTCATGCTTTAGCTATAATAAACAATATTAGTAGCCATTTTGCAGGATGGCATTCGGATTTTTTTCATATTCTAGCATATTAGTTGAATCCTCAGACAGATTGCATCACTTCCTATGTGTTGGGCATGCATTCTTTCATTCATTCAAACATTTCTTGTTCAGTTAAGAGCACTATTCAGATGCTTTGGAGCTGCACTTGTGTTTAAATTCCTGCTGCAGAGGAGATCTGTTTCCTGAAGTAACATATGCTGCTTTTGACATAACCAAATCATTTCTGTCTTGCCAACAGATGATATGTGTTTGGATTCAGGCAAATTGAGGCTCCACTATATTACCTTTCTTGTTCTGTTTAAAAGTTGTCCTGAATACATCAGAGGGGCTAGGCAAATCTGTTTGAAATTTAGATTCTAAGGAGACTGTAAAGAGCTGGTTTAGGAACAATGAAAATTTTAGTCAAGAGAAGAAATTGCATTCCCTTGTTTTCTTCGCCCCACAGGAGAGATTAGAGACCTGTGCCTGCGTGGATGTCTTTTAATATGAAATGAATGTAGTCTGAGAATTATATTTCTGATCAGCATAGCAGATCTATTTTTCCTGTCCCTCACTGGGAAGCCAAACTGGCTGTTTAGAAGGAGACACAATTGATACAAACAAAACCATTTCTTTTGAGATGTTTTGGTCTGTTTCTCCTTCGCTTTGTAGTTCAGGAAGTTTGGGAGAGTAGTAAGAATGCAGTGGTGATTTTCATTCTTTCTTTAATCTCAGTGTCAATTCCCATAATGAATTTAACATACAACTCATAACTAATCATAACTACTAGTAATGCTTTGAGCACACTGGATGCTGCAAAGATAGACTTAGCACTTCTCCCTAAATATTGAAGAGGTAGACCTTCTGAGCTTGAGAGGGTACTTTGGACACTTTTTTGAGACCCTGAAATATCCTCTAAGAAAGCTTGGTAAAAACTTAGTGTCCTTACTTGCATGTTCTGTGCAGTTGTTCCAAGAAGATTGCAGTTTGCTTTTCTCCATTTCATATACATTGTTAAGCCTTCTGAGCGCTTCTGTTTGGAGACTTTATATGAATCCAATACAGAAACCAGGGATTAAATTAACAGAAAAATATACTTTAAAAGAATAGTCTTAAAACAACACAAAATTACTCCATGTTAAAATTCAGGTGCACCTTCTCATTGCACTAAGTGAAAAATTTACATTGATTTTCTTTTAAGTGAAAAACTCCATTTTGTGGTGAAAATTAATTTTAAGTGCCATCTCCCCTTCTTCTGAGCTGATACTTGCAAAGGGATATATCTTCTATAAAGACCAGTCGCTGCCTGGCTCCCCCAATACACCATAGCATGCCAAAGACCTCACTAACAGGAAAGGGAGTCAGAGTATCTGGTGTTACCTGTCAGAATAATTTTCACGAACTGTGGATCTAGTGACAAAAAGTGATCTTGAAAAATAAAATGAGATCTCACTGTTTAAAACCTTTCTTTTCAAAACCAATGTATTTCAACGTGGATCTTAAGACCATGAAATTAGGAGTAAAAAGAACTTGCATGTTAATAAATTACATATTAAAATAATAATCATATGGTTAGTTAGTACATGCGTACATATTAACTGCCTGCTAGTTTTCATTTTATTTGAAGGGCAGAGTATGTCTAAAGTAATCTCCACAACAGAAAATGTTTCCATAACTTGGATTGGATCCTATTTCCTATGAGGTAAGGAGAATTTTACCATAGATTTCAATGGACCCAAATTCTTATATGGTAATTTGAGACAATGCAAAGAAAATGAAAGAAAATCCCCACTCTTGTCTGTCTTACTCACAATTAGCACCAGGGCTAATGACTTACATGAAGTGCTGGGAAATGGATAATAAGGCTCACAAAATACTGTCATTTGGAGCATGACAGAATTTGTATGTGCAATTACATTGTTTCATTGTATTGTAGGAAAAAGCCTCATAAATTTGAAGCAAACACTTCTAATGCAACACAAGTGTCAATATCTTAGTTAAAAAATTGATCAATTGTGAGTGCTATCTGGCAGTTTCAACCAGTTGAATTGTGTTGAGGATTTTTAGTTGACATCAGTGGTCTCTGGACGAAGTTTGCATGTAAATGTGCAGAACTGTCTTGAGTATTTGTAATTTGATAATTTCATTTTTTAAAGACTAGATTTCAAATTAAGTATTTCTGTTTTAACACAGTGTTTTAACCCTGTGAGCAGGAAGTATTTCTGTTTATTCATTTAGTACAACTGTAATGTAGTTAGCTCAGTCTTTCTACCCTTGAAATTAATTCCTGCTGATTCCAGCAACAAAAGCTAATCTACATAATAACTAACTGCAATTCCCTTTACTCCTCCTTCCCTCTCCAAATATTGTGCTTACCAGAGAAAATTATTTTAAATGCTCTTTGATGATCTGCTCAAAGACATTTAACTCCTTAAATTTAGTTTTAAAATGTCAGATGTTAAGAAACATAAGACACTGCTTCTCTTTTCAATTTGTACTTATGCTGAATCCCTGGCTAGAAGGGAGATATTTACATGGTACTTGGTGTGTTACAAACACTAAGAGCTTTTAGAGAGACCTATATTAATGTAATTTCCCTGCTTAAATGTGTCCTCTGTGCTTTGCATGGTACCCGTTAAAGCTTATTATCATACAGTGAAATGAAACTGGCTCTTTTCAGACCCCACATGATGAATTGTAACTTCAGGCACCGCTGTGTAAATCTCTCTGCTAACCTGTTCCTAATTAGTGACATCTGGGACCAGATTTTCTTGTATTTGAAGCAGAGGCTGTAGGAAGTTTTTACTCTGAAAACAAAAACAAAAACAAAAACAAAAACAAAGAAAAAAAAAAAGAAAAAAAGAAAAAGGAGATGGGAAATGTAATAACAGAAAGACTTTTCAATCCAAGTCCTACATATGATTTTACAAGTAGTATCAGATATTTTAAAGTATTACATGTTAGTGTGGTGCATTATACCATGAAGAGTTAAAGGTCTGACTTTACAGTGATTGCTGTTATTCCAAGTCTAAGTTTCAAATTTTAAAGGCGCTTTTTTTTTTTTTTTCTTTTTAAATAAAGATATTAACTGCAATACCTCTGAGGACACACTGAAAAACTTCCTCCCTTACATATAGAAATTCGGGGGATATTGCACCTCTTTTCCCAGGAGTTGGCAATCCTCTTCTGTTGCAAATTGTCACCATTTTGCCATTTGGATGATGAGTGGAGCCATGAGGATTTACATGAGCCATGAGATTAAGAGCCTTAACAAGTACATATTTGTGCTTCCATTGCATTTTTGGTTATGATTTCACTTTTGTGCCATGGATGAGATTTTAGACTCTGTATCTGTTCAGTCTTTACCTGAAATTATGGTTGGAAGGGAGGAGTCTGAAGGCAAAATCATGTAACTTGCTGAAGTGTACAAAAGGTCCTTTAAACAAGAATTTTTCATTTTGAGAGACACTGAACATTAACCTCTTGAGCTTTGACGCTGAAATTTGGGGTATGTTGAAGCAAGAAGCAGGCCAGCATAGCAATGTATGCATAGATACATAAATAAACAAAAAAGGAAAGAAACACATGTTCAAACTTGGGACTTTTGTGGTGTTTCACTAGTATTTAATTATAGGTGCTTTTTCATAGGCATTAGGGTCAAAAGAGAAAGTGGTTGTGTTTGTCCCAGAAAACATTAAGTCTTGTTTCTATCCTGGCAGTACTCTTAAGAGCAAACTTGTCCTTCTAGCAGGAAAGATCTCTAGTTAATCTTTCGTCTCAAAAGCCATCAATCTGATGAGAAGCTATTAGCAATTCTGACAAAGCTCCAGGATTTTTTCTGGTGTCTAAGGTAAATATTAAATATATTGCATGAGAAGGAGCCAGGGAACGTAGGGAGAGAGAACAGATTAATTCTTTAGGCTTTTATTAATATTTCATAAATCATAACTACTGCTAGTTGCTGTTTATATGAAGGCAATATCTAGGGGTCTGGTTTTACAAATTTCGCTCCACAGTACTACATCATCTAGGAGTTACCAGCTAATGTCCATGTAAGCAAATAAAGAAGTGATTCCCCTATGTAGAAACATGCCTGGAAGACATGACTTTCAGCTAAAACATGATGAACAGTCTGGGGATTGTGACAATGTGTTAATGTATTTGTCTGTATTCTCCTGAAAGTCCCTACTCCTGTGTCTTCACTCATGAAGAAAATGAATATGGGATATACTTGCCTGAGATACAAACATACTTTTTTGTGTGTTCTCCATGAAAGCAAGTTCTGAAGAAAAATTGAATGTCAAGACCACTAGTTCTTTAAAAAGAACAGTCATTGTCTCCTTCACAGAATAAATAAACTCAGAATATAAGGGGGAAATGTTCTTTTTCTTTTGAGAATCTGCATATGATTGACATATGAAAGCAATGCTGATATTGCCTCATTATCTTCCTCAATGTTGAGCTGAAGGGAAATAGGCAGTTAAAACTCCAGCAAGATTTTTTTCACTAGAAACAGAACAGCAAACCAGAAGAGAATTTACGGACATTTCTAGTCAGGCTGTCTTTACTAAGAAAGGAAAAACAGCTTACTGTGACAGGCGGAGAAGTGAGATTCTGTGAGCTGACAGAAAATACAGAAGGAGGCATGAGCAGCCTGTGTGTGAAAAAGATTCTTTTGACCCATGATGGAGTCTGGTAAATGCTGGCTTCAGAAATCACAGTGAAAAACTACAGTTCTCAACATACATTTTGGAAAATTAAAAACATCAGTGGACTTCTTTTTAGGACATTTTATATAACCTAGTTCAATAAAGAATTTAAGGCGATATATAAATTAATATGTGTGAGTAATCCCATTGAAGTTAATAAGCCTGTTAAATAATGATGAAGTGTTTGGCTGTATTGAAATCAGGCTACATACCATCCCATGGGAACAAGTCCTACAGCACTCCAACAGAAATATTACCAGTTTCTTCAGTGGCAGTTCCTTGCAAAGTTAAAGCTATTCTTAGCTTTGCTGCTTCAGAGAAAACAGCCCAATTTCTTCCAGCTATGATCAGAACAACAGTACTTGAACATCTACTGTGAAACTTTACAGAGTTCAAAAGAAAAAGCAGCTAGAACAACTTGCAAGGGGACACAGAGAGTTAGTCAGTTACCACTAACATGGATCTGTGTTCTGTGTGTTTAGCAGAGGACTCTAAATACGGACCCTCCTCAGTATAACTTAGAGAGAGAATTCTCCACAGTTGGATTTTTAGGGGTTTGTTGCACTATCACAATGTTGCTGAATTTTCTGTTCCACATTAAATTCAGTTTCTTGTGATTTTTTCCTATTCACAAAGTCATTGTTGTATTTTGATGGAACAAGGAAACGGAATGGTTTGGTGCAGTAAATGGTCTGGAATAGACATATATTTGAATCCTAGAATGGTCTGTGTTGGAAGGGAACTTACAGCCCATCCCACTTCACCCCCTGCCACGGCACAGGCACCTTGCAGTATCCCAGGTTGCTCCAAGCCCTGCCCAACTTAGTCTTGAGCACTTTAAGGGATGGGGCAGCCACAGCTTCTCTGGGAACCATGTGCCAGGGCCTCCCCACCCTGACAAAAGAGAATTTCTTCCTAATAGCCAATCTAAACCTGCTCTCTGTCAGTTTGAAACCATTTCCCTTTGTCCTGTCACTCCAGGCCCTTGTAAATAGTCTCTCTCCATCCTTCTTCAAGGCTCCTTTCAGGTACTTGGAAGGGGTAATTGTCTTACTCCAGAGCCTTCTCTTTTCCAGGCTGAACAATCCCAATTCACTTAGCCTTTCCTCACAGGCTATAATTCATCCTTAATTCTAATAGTTTCAGAAGATATAAAACAATATACTCATATTTCAACAAATTGTATATATTTTAGGACATTTGTAATGAAATGTCAAACTTGGAGGCAGAATGTTCCATCAGAGTTCATTTAATAAGCATGAATTTCTTTTTGGAAATAATAAATTTTTTAATTTCTGTGAAACTGTCAGTGAAACCAGTGGAACATGGGAGTCAACATAGGTGTTTTCATTTATAAAATGAGAAGATTTGTTTTACTCCGTGGTAAAAGTTTGGGGATAATTTATTCTGCTAGTTTTGTCTTGAGGATTTGGCAAATTCTCAAGAATAACAGCGTTCATAATCATACAAAGTCAGTTCAACTTGTAAGCAGTCTGGATTGAGGTCTTAGCAGAGTCAGGCCAGCTTCCTAGGCAATCTGGATTTTCCTTGTAGGGAAGAGCTAATAGCAGTATTGGCTCCACTGAAGTCAGTGGGAATTTTGCCAATGTTTTCATTAGAGCCAAGCTTTCACTTATCTTTAGCAGAACTAATAAATATAGTATGTTGCATAAATTGAGATGAATAAAGACACTTTCTGGATTCATGTAAATGATTCTGCAAATGCTTTTCATACAACCTATCTGCTGCAGGAGAGTTAAGATACCATTTATATAGCCCCCTAATACACCTATTTGAAAGAACCTTGTTTTCTGACTTGCAATACAACTCTTAGTGACATGCACAAGTTAGATCTTCAAAATGAAAGCCTGTATGTTTATGAAATATTTCAGAAGTAGAGTATAAATTACGGAATAACTGTCCAGCAAATGTCTATATCTGCTATTCGGCTGGAAATGTGCCTGTCTGTACATTTCTAAGTTTGGAGAAAATATGAGAGCTATACTGAATGCTAATGTTACTGTAATATAGACTACTATGTAGGATGCTGCTTTGAAGCGGGGGAAATAGAAGTTAAAATTGGCCCCAATTACTTCATACCACAACCTTGGGAAGCTAATGGCTTAAAGTGGCTAGTTTCTAACAACTAATTCTTATGCACCTTGTTTAATTTTATGGAGCTCAAAACATTTTACAAATCAGGTTGTCTCTATAGACAACGTGAGCCACCAAGAGGTCCAGTATTTGGCCAAAAGATATCTCAGAAACTAGAGAAAATGAGGTAGCATTTCTGTTGAAGTCTGCTCAAACTTGCTGTTTAGCAGGCCACATTTCTCCTGGATAATTAATTCTTAAATATTTTGGATATTCAGGGTATGGGTGGGTCATTTTTGTGAGCAGCCTGGATGGTTTTTCCACCTCCTTCTGAATTGCTGCTGTCTGTCTCTATGCCACATCCTAGTTTCATACGTTCACTTGGGGGCTGTTCTTCCCTCTTGCAGGAGTATCTCATTGACCTAATCCCAAACTCTATTACCATATGAAAGAACAGTTGTGAGATCAAAGTCAAAAGAAATAAAGAGTGTGAGGAAAGGGTAGTCTGGAAAAGAAAGGGTTAGTTCTTTCAAGTTCTTTTAGTTGGAAGCTAAACTTTGTTTCTTCCTTTGCTTTCAGAACTCACCTAGGAGTTAAGAAAGGAATGACAGAGAGAAAAGCTCAATGTTACCCAAAACTTAGAGTATACTATAGCTTTCCAAAGACTCTGAGCCAGCCTCCTCATAGGCTGTGGCTAATGATGGAGTACCTACAAATGAAACTGGCTGCCTGAGAATAACAGGGCACATGCAGCACGGAACATGAAGTTCATTCAATATTTGTATTTTGCAGCTGTACATAGATCTTCTGATCCATTCACCCTTCCAGTTAAAACCCAGTGCATACAAATTTCACACATACCAGGAATCAACCAGTTTCTGTGGAATCGTGCCAGAAAATATAGTAAGTTTTTAATATTTTTATTCTAAACAGTTTGCTATACTGCAATAACTTTTAAATTCATGTTTATTAAGGTACCCTCTCATAGCCACTGTTCAGAATTGTGTTAGCATTTTATAAACACAAGCAACACTCCCTGTAAATAGTAGTATTAACATGTTTGTAGAATCAGGCCACCAAGAATGATCTCAGGTTCTTGGGAAAAAGATATTAAGCTCAGGGCTGTGAAGTCTAAGAGATGGAGGACATGAGTAAACAAAGTTTGAGAACCTCTGATAAGGAAACTGTGACTGAAGTAAAGAAATAGGCTACCCGTGAAACCTGGGGAGAAGGAGAAAATGAGTATACAATAATTTGTTGCAGAATTTTATCAGTGTTCATACTCTTTCCACTGAGTGCCTGCATACATTATACTGTTTTAAATTGCGGTTTCTACTAGTAAGATAAAGGTTTTCTGGCAGGCTGGGACTTGCAGATGGGTAGGATAGGTTCTTGTTTATTAAAACTATGCAAAAAGCCTTGTAAATAATACAGAAAATTCATTAAGCAATGAAGAAACACAGCATTGAATGATGCAGGTCTTCAGTGACCATGAGGAAACACAGCAAACTACTCCTGGTTTGAAGCCAGTAGGTACAATTGACTCTGGGATTTTATTTATTCAAGACTGAAATGTCTTAAATTCACTTGTATATTTTCTGGTGCACAAAGGTCACTGGGTCACATACTTGGATATTATTTCTATTAGACAAGGGATGGAGTTCAGATTTCCCAGGGTTATCAAGAGGGGAAATGGCCTTTACCAGAATAGCCATTTACTTTTTTGATGGATTTCACCCACCCTTTATAATGAGATTTTATTTAGTCTAAAATAGCAACTGATCCCTGCTGTTGATGGATTTGTGGAGGCTCCAAGCAGAGTCTAAAGCCACTGTCCCCTCCTACCTGTGTGTGCCTGACTCACACTGTTCTCAGGCTTACCTAAAGGATCCCAGCCTTCCTAGGGCTCAGGTCATGGAAAACACTTTGCAGATCCACACATTAGGCTAGTTTAGTGTGGGGGGATATGAGAAAGTTTAGAAGGGAAAAGGAAATTTATGGGAAGTGAGAGATCTGAGGAATTGGGAGGATGCATCTCTAGAAGGAGAGGCAGGAAATGCCCCATGAATGTCAGATTGAATTATTCCTGAATTCTACAAATAATGCCACAAGGGAAATCACATGGATCATCAAAGCATTCCTTTATGCCCAGGTAAACTCCCCTCTTGTCTTAGAAGCAGTGCCCATACATATGAATGGACAGCTGGTGTGTTCTGAGTTTCCAAGATAGCTATATCTATTTCCCTAAATTAGACAGGAGAGAAAAGAAAATGTAGGCAACATGTAAAAAATGGATACAATCTCCAAAACAGGGAAAAACATCAACATGCTTAGAAGCAATCTTGTTGAAAACGACTCAGGTTTATTAGTCCCAGCCCAGAATATTTAACTGGAAAGAGGGAAAAGAGGTTTTGTCTTTGACAAGGAAAGCTCTTTAATATAAGCCCAAGCCTCTTCTGACAGTTTTTAGGCATTTGAAACATAGAGCCCAGGTAGATTCCCTTGTTTGGACACAAGCATCTGTATTTCTTGTATAAGTAAATGGCATAGTGACTTGGACTGGCATCAGTATAATTATACATATGCACATATATATATAAAATATTACCTATTTATATATTTCTATTTAGATGTAATACAATCTATATAAAAACAGTCTAAATTTAGGATTGTTATGAATGACATAGTATTTATTCTAGAAGGAATTCCAACCCTACCTGTAGCTATAAGATGCTGTAACAAGCCTGGTGGTGGTGTCTGGGTGGTTCTTGGAGGTGCAGTTTTGGACTCGCAGGGCAACAGAGGAGGCTCACATTTTCTTTTGTTTATTGAGGCTGGGAGCCATTTGGTATGGGATTTGAGAATGTGGATGTGCCTGCATCTTGATTTATTCCAAATCAATCATTGACAAGGATATGGAAAGTGCATATGAAGTATCCCCAAGTGATACTATCCTAAGGGGCTTTGGTGATCAGTGATGATGTGCAGTGATAACTTCAACATGAATACAAGCCTGGAGAGCTATTAAAAACAAAACTACATTGATTTAGACTCAAAATCAGCTTTTAACAAAAAATCCTTATCTGTAATGGCAGTAGCCATTTCAAAAAGGATTATTGTGCATCCATCTCTGAAAACTCAGCTAAGTTTCTTTTTGTTTTCCTTCTCTAGGCAGGAAAGAAGGTGAGTGTCAGTTGTACCATGCTCATAGCATGATCACTTATAAGCTGAGTGGTCATTTGTACTCCAATAGCCATGGACTTACCTACTGTAGAGTTTGAGGTCTTATGTGTACAGTGGGAGATGATCCACATGAAACCTCTTAATCCTTGTGTGTCAGTGATGTATCCTTCCTATTAAGTAGGAAAAGAGGCCTTTTTATGCACCTTTAATGGGCACCTAACAAAAGCCAATATGTAGCTTCATTTTTTGCCACAGGGTCCGAGGACTTTCTCTTTAGAGTTAGAAATCTACAGTTCGATTTAATTTCTAGGTGAGTCTATTAACTTCCTTGCCACATTCTTGCTGAAAACAGGGGGGACAGTGCAATTTCATTTCCCTCTCTTTTGCTGAACTTCTAGGACAGATAGGTGGAGTGGTTAAAAAATCAGGCTTTGGGAGCTGCAGAAAAAGAAATTAGCTGAGAGTCACAACAGCTGGGACTCAGGTCAGCATTGTTCACTTGACAGAGGTTGATGCCTTTGCAAAGACTTAATCAGGCCATCTCAAGAATTCCTAAGTAGCCAAATGGGAGCTGTGAACTTGCTGCCATAGATGGCTGGATTTGATAAAGTAATTCTAAATTCTTTGATGATCTACTTGTGTGCATCTACTCTTAACAGGACCCTTGGAAATGACTTGCGCAGGGATTTGTTACGCTGTCATTACTCATTATTCTGAGCTTTTGCAAATGATTTTTATTCTTCTGAAGTAGAAACAAAATCCTCATTAAAGAATTTGTTTGTTTCAGAGCTACGCAAAAGATTACAGAACCTTTACAAACAGATATAAGAAAAAAATGTGGTTATGCAAAATGTTCCCTCTCAAGCCCTTGTTTTCCATTGACTCCCAGGACCTCTGGATTGAGCCTGAAGTGCTTGGCTCAGCTCATTACAAAGCTTGGGGTCAGTAATTGGAATCACATGTACTCAAGGCCTCTCAATCTGTAGGTGAGAGTGCCAATTTATAGTAGAAATGTGTATTAAGCAAAAACCTCTCACCCCAAACCAAGGAAAAACCTATTGTCAGATCTGCAGATGACCATAGCCATGATATTTTCTAGAAATACTTCTTAAGCTTTTATTTAAATTTGCCTCATTTCTGGTATAGTTTGTGGTGGCAAACAAAACAGGAACAAGTAATTCTTACTCTGTAGAAAAATGTTCACACATGGTGTTAATCAGGGTTGCTCCATGTGTGGTCAGTATATTCTGTATGACGTCGCACTGTTTTAGGCATGCTAGATGAAGTTCTTTCTATCCACCTTTAATCAATTAGGGGAGGTTTTAATGTAGAGTGAAATAAGGCAATATTGAACTGAACCCAGTGTTTCTATAGAGGGGATTCCTCTGGTTCAGTAAACTTATATGAATTTTAGACAAGGTGTAGTCTTTGTTAGGTGTTTCTCCCAGCTGTTTGATACATGAAAAATAGTAGCTTGGAGGTTGGAATGAAACACTGGCAAGGTCCCACAATAACTGATGTAAAATAATCCTTTTAAACTGAGTTAGGGCATTTAAAAAAGAGAGAGAAATATACATGCTCATGTAGAAAATCCCACAGTTAAAATCCTCTCCAAATAAAATCAGCCATCCATCCCTTTTCCAGTTGCCCCTTCCCAATAAAATAGAGAGGAGAAAACCAACCCCCCCACCCCGCAAAAAAAAAAAAAAAAAAAAAAAAAAAAAAAAAAAAAAAAAAAAAAAAAAAAAAAAAAAGCAGCAGTTAAAGGAGGATGATGTGGGCATTTTAAGAGTGGATGGAGGTCAGCTCTTGAATAACTCTTTCTGCAGTGTATGTGGGAGAAAGCACCAAGAGGGCATTTGAACCAGGTTCAAAAGGAACAAAAGGAAATGGCCCTTCACACAGTCACTGGTAAATCCATGAAACTGGTTGCTAAAGGGTGTTTTGGATGATAAAGTTTTACAAGAACTCATGGGGAGACATGAGAAATAACTCAAACAGAAATTCACTGAGGGCTAGTAAGTACACATAGACCACTTTTCACTGAGGAAATGCCAAACTCACAGGAGCTGAAGGCTGGGAGAGTAGTTGGGAAAATAATCACGTTTGTTTTTCTTATTCATGCTCTTCCACCACTTCATGACTGTGGCTGAGGATAGGCTGTTGAGATAGTTGGACTCTTGGACGTATGGCTGTATTTATGTTCTTGTGTTAGAAAAGTACAAATATCTTGGTGCAGAAGAAAATACACATTCAACTCCTACTGCCTTAGATACATTTTCCGTTTGGACATTATGAGGAGAGATACTCAAAAGTTGCATTATTGAGTAGTTACAGGAGGAATAGCCCAATCAGAGTCCACGTGGCACAACCTCCAAGTAAACACACAATGACTTCGAACTCTTTGTTTGTGTAAAACTGAGGGCAAAGTATACAGGGATGTTGAACTCTCTGTGTGTTTCCATCCCCATTTGTCTGCAAATATTATCCCTCTCATTATCTTGAAGATCTCAGCAACAGCATTGCCAGCTGGGTCCTTTGACCACTATCAGTGTTTCTGTTCCTGTTTAAATAAGATAGGGAGGTTAAAAAAAAAGAAAAAAAAAAAAAAGAGAGAGAGAGAGGAAAGAGAGAGAGAAGGGAGGGGAGAGAGAGCAGAGCTGCCTCGTCTGGATTGAAATTTTCATCCTGACATCTTAAGAGGAGGGAGAGGGAAGAAGGGATTTTTATTTTCCCCACTGAATGTCACTGAAAGGTTCTAAAATGCCTCTCCTTTTTAAAATTTTATTTTATTGACAAAAGCTGTATTGGGTAAAATCCACGGAAAGACCTAGAAGGAGGGTTGAGAATCTCCCCTTTAGAGGTTAAAGCTCTGCTAGGTGGTTTGTTTTGTTTTGTTTTGATTTGCCTTGCCTTTGTGGCTTTTTCTTACTCGGAACCGAGAGAAGTCGCTGCACTTCTCCTTCACAGAATCCAGTCACGCCGGCCCGAGGTTCACGCTGAGGATCTGCAGTTTTCCGAGCTCAAGGGAGTCACTTTTAGAGCGTGTGGGGGCGGCGGGGTATCAGAAGCAACAGGGTTCGTGCCTCCGAGCTGCGGTGACGGGTCTGTTCTGCCGAGCACTTGCAGGCTTTGTAATTAAGCGGGCAGGCACCGAGTGGGGGGTTCCTGTAAGCTCTTTTCCAACCGGTCTCAGGCGGCTGGGATAACAGCAGCAGCAGCAAGCGAAAAGGGAGAGCCCACTGGACGCCGCAGGAGAGCCGAGACCCGCTCGGAACGAGCGCTCCCCGCTGATGGACAACCTCGGCGGGGCCCGGCCGCTGCGGCTGCTCCTGCTCCTGGCGCTGCTGCCTCCGCTCCGGGGACAAGGTAAGGGCGGGAGAGGCTCCCAGCGCCCCGAGCCGCTGGGCTCTGCCCCGCGGGATCCGCTGCGGGATGCAGGCTCCTGGCGTGGGACTGCGGGGCTCCGCACCGCGTTCCCCGCGCTGCCGTGCCGGGAATGGGGCCCCCTTCTTCCCCGTATCCGTCGAAGTTCCGGGCAGGCTTTAAAGCGCCGTTGCCACGTCCAAGTGAGTAGAAAGGCGTGGTGTGCATCGGCCCCGCCGCTGCCCCCGCCGGTCCTGTGGCCCCCGGGCAGGTTCGGTACGAGGCTCTGCCGCACGGAGAGGGTGAGTCGGTTCGCCCGACGGACACCCCCGCCCGCCCGGCGCAGATGGCCGGGTATCACAGGAATCGCGACATGTCGGGGCAGCCACCGCACGGTGCCTCTCGTCCCCAGCGAAGTGATGGGTCCGAAACCGGCGGGCAGCAGAGGTGTCAGCTCTGACCTGCCGGAGACACAACTACCCCCGAAAAACATGGGAAACTGCACCAGCAGTTAATTGAAATCCCAGAGGAGCGGGAGGAATAGGAAAGCAAAGGATGCGGGCTTTTTGGAGACAAAATGTGGAGCATTTGTGAATGATACCGTGTGATGTGGTTGCTTTGAAAGCAGGGATCTGGATCCAGGCCACGACTGCTTTTCTGTATTGCACACGTTTTTCCTGATCTCTTAGTACTGTCTGAAGAGAGGACGTGAACTTGATTTAATTCATTGTAGCAATCTCATGCAAACTTAATTCGTAGGAGATGACAATGAAAGTATTAGTCCTATGGTGATAATGAATTTATCACAGCTAACAGGTAAGTGACTTTTCCATTAGTGTAACCCCAAGGGGTCCATTGAGGTTTCGTTACAATCCAGGCAAATACTTGGAAACACATGGTCTCTGGCCTCGGCAGACAAAAGCCAGTGAAGTAAATTGTTACTATTACAGTGTCTTGAGTCTTGGATTTTCATATAGCAGAGCACTTGTCACAGTCAAAATACTTGCTTTTGATAAAGAGACTGTGGTGCTCTAAAAAGAAGGACGGAATGAGATGGTCAGAAGAGCAGCATTCACCTCCAGAATCAAAATAGTTCCTACTTCGTCTTAGACAACAGAGTACATCAGCAAAACTGTGGCTTTGATGTGTCACAGTGAGCAGACATAGTAATTTTAAGCATTCAACATTATTGTAGAAAATGAAAATTTTCACTTTGTAATAACCTCTGTACACTTAATCTTGGTTAGTGGATAGATTTTTAGAAAACTCAGAAGTCATTAGATCTATTTCTTCAGTTTTTAAAAGGTTTGGGTTTTTTTAACACTAAAATTGGCAATAAAATGTATATCAGGTTTTTATTCCCAAATTAGAATCCATGCCCTAATTTGACTGAGAATTTCTATTTCTTTAAGCTTAACAATACACTGGATAAAATTAGATTTAAATGTCTGAAAGCAGATGAGGATCCTTGCTTCGGAGAGCATTTAAAGAGTGAAATAATTATTAAATAATGATATTGAATATATAGAATAATAATCTGTGTTTTGGAGGTAACTGAAGTAATTACATGGTGAGGTCATGTTGAAGTCTTTGAGCCTGTGCTCCCCTGCAGGTCCGGAATAAGGGGCCTTGGAGAAAGGAGGAGTTCATAGATGCTTTAGTGATACAATTGCCAAGTTAGTAGGACAGCATATTTATGAAATACAGCTTTCTTCTAAACTTTTTACCATCAGTGTTCTTAATTGTTCTTCCTTACTAATGAATCATCAAATCATCAGTAGCTCTTAAAGTCTTCATTCTGAAGAAACTAAAGGGACTGCCTTCAGGGGAATTGCCTAATGCACATGAATATAGGTGTATATACATCATTGTTTGCAAGAATCTTAAAGATCTTAAAACCTTAAAATATTTAATGATGCAACTTTATTTTACTGTAAACATTGCATTATTTAATATGCATCAACTACCACAATCTGAGGAAGATGAATTACATCATCATGGCCAGTCAGTGTATTAATAGTTCATCCTGTAGCTCTCTCTTTGGCACATCTTGGTACTACAGGCACAATTTTAACTCACTAAACATCTGGAAACACGTCTATTCAGGGGGAGGTTACTGCTGTAATAAAAAAAGTTCCACTGACTTTGTGGAATGAGTTTTATTTTAAGATTATGATTTTTACATGTGCCTTTATAACAGTACATTTATAAGAAGTATATGGGTGGAGGTAGGACACATAAAAGGCTAAATCTGTACTTTCTTGCATGGTATCATAGATAAAATCTGCCCCAAAAATCACATACTACCAGTTCTAAAACATGAGTGCTACCTCTAAATTAGCTTTTAGTTGAGTTTCATTTTAAGAGGCCATTTACAGAAATGACATTTTATTGCAATCAGGAGAAGAGCAAGATGTTAAAGCTCTTTGTTTTTCATCTGTGTAATTGAAAGCAGGCGTGTTAGTGAAATCCAAGAGAAACCCCCGTAAACCAGCTTATCAAGTTACTGCATTATATTTATGTTGTTCTGTTAGGTTTCAGGCATTGTCTGAGAATAGATCAATGCATTTTCAAAAGTTATTTATTTGTCATCCTACTTTAGCCCATTCTGCAAGTTTCATATCAACTTTACATGTGTTTTCAATAAATAGTTGTGTTAAGACCAACTTCTTTTACAATACTTCTGTTACTATTTCCTGAAATGAAAGATGGGCTTTAGCCCTCTGGGTCTTGACTGAAATAGTTAACTGGGACCATGAAAGATTTTGCATTTGGTTTTTTGAGTTATGGATACTTCTAAAGAAGTAGGTGCTAAAATGAATTCTGTAAGCAAAGAAGCTGGGTTTACTTGATATAGTAAAATATCTGTAGAGTATAAAAGGGGATGAAACAGAGAAGGTCAAGAAAGAGAGAGCTGAAATACAAATAAAACAACTTCAGGGCACAGGCAAGAATTTTAATAGTAACATAGAGTGGGTTAGTAGGAAAGAGATAAATGAACAAAAGCTTTTGTGAAAATGTAGCAGAAAGTGATGGTTGACTGTTACTGGAAGCAAAGAAAATTAGTAAATTTAAGAAATAACAAAGTAAGCAGGTAATTTAAGCAAAAAAGAAAAAAAAAAAGCTGAAGCTTTTGTAAACATTCTGGAAATGTTAGGCACTCATGTTTTTGAGTAGATTCAATGGAAGGAGATAGGCCAGGGGTGAGATTTTATTAGTTGAGTCATCAGACAATTAAATTGGGAGGTTGGATAGAATTGCTCCAAGATAAGATGTAGAAGTGGAAGCAGAAGATTGAGAAGATTGCAGGGTAAGAAAGAATAGAAAATTTGTCTGCAAAGAAATCCAATTAAGGAGTTGTCAGGAGCAAGAGAGAAAACGTAGGAAGAAGCCGCAACAACCAAAAAGTCTAAAAAGTAAAGAAAAAGTCAGTATAGATGAGTGAGGAGTTCTAGAAAAATGGCCAGAATTATTGGCCACAATATTTTGTGAATAGAAATTAGCTTAGAAGGGCTCAGAATAATGTCAAGTAAGTGGAGACGGAGTAGACAAAGACCTGCTATGATATACTGGGTGATTTATGTTGACAGAGTGTACAGTGAGGGGAAAATTGTGACAGTCACCTGCATGTTTATCAGTCTTGGCAAGGTTACTTGTCCTCTGGTAAGACACAGGACAGTCCAGAACAAGTTGTTTTCAAAGTCTTCTCTGATCAACAGGATGCAGCATGTCTTAAGCATGCTTGTGCTCTTTTCAATATACCAACAAATCTGTGACTAAGGCAGTTAATGAAGTTTATTCTGTTTATATTTTAAAGCAAACAACATTTCTATTTTCCCCCAGCACTAAGGAGTATTTTGTCTCTGATTTGTAGCTATTATAACCTATCTCAGACTTAAAAGTTTTGAGAAAATGCTTCTGGATTTGAAGTATGTGTTGCTGTATCTTTGGAAGAAAATAAATTTCAAGATTCTCAGGGATTTCCATTCATACTCTTTTCAGTTAATGAAATTACTGTTACATTTTCATTCAAAGAAAGCTGATGTAGTTTTGGGTACTGAGTACATAGATACAGGAAGTACATTGTTTTCTGGGTTATGGTAGCACCACAAATGAGCAATGCTGCATAAGGACACAGTATGTTTCCCAGTAAATGGTTTGATTTTGAGTCTAGTCAAAATCTGGATTGAGACTTTAATCTTAGTAATAAAGACAGCAATACCAGAAAAAAAAGTAAAAATATATATATTTTATTTTTTTTAGTGCTGAAGTGTACAGATGTAGAAATGCTTTCTATGATATATTCCAGCTTTTTAGGGTGTTTCCAGGGATTTATGAAGCTTTGGAAGGATATAACGTGCAAATGCTACTCGCAGTAAATCCATTGATACTGCCACCTTCCAGCTTTGCTCTTGTCACTGACTAAATTTCAGATACTGAGTACTTTTAATATAAATGCTTAGTCAGAGAATCTGGGAGAGCAAGATGCTGAAATGTGCCTTGGTAAAGATAATTTCAAAATGAAGAAAGTCTCATGTAAGAGTTCTAGTAATGTTTTCTCTAAAACAAAACTTTTCCTTAAACATTGCTGTATATATGCAAAAAAAGAATCTGTATTTTCTCCCTGTTCTGTAAAGTCTGTGGTTCCTTCCATATTCGAACCTTGACCCATTGTGCTATAAATTTTACCCCATCTGCTTAGTGTTTCCTGACTATTCTTAAATATGGCAATACTAGAATATCAGAATCTTTCCTCATTGTCCATAGTTTTTTTATATTCAGCAATAAACATGTTGCCTACAGAGTAGATGCATTTTATTTTAGCAGTATATAAAAGCATAATTATTATTATTGATTTTTCTAGTCAGATGAAATACAGAAATCCCAGTGTGAAAATATTTTTCCTGTCATCATTTTACAGGAATAAAAATAGAAATCATTTTATGACAATAGAAATGCTTGAGCATACACGTTCGATATTCTGAGACATGCTGCTCTCTCACATCCTCATATCTTTCTTATTTAGCTTTATTTTGGATATATACATGTACTTGGACTCAGTTCCAAGCTCTTTAAGGTCTACCTAAAGACTGTTATTTACTGCAGTACATTTTGGGTCAGGGCCTTTATACACATGAACAGGATGAGCAATACATTGATTTTAATACCCTAATTAAAACTTTCTAATCCCACAATATTTCATTATTTGAAATGAGAAATCGAGAGAAGATTAAAATTTGCTCTTGAATGAGAAAGCCTTATGTGGCATTTTCCCTATCAATATCCTGTGAAGTTATTTCATTATTTTCATTATTTTCTCACAGGGAGAAGAGTGGAGGGTAAAGTTTAGCATGCTTTTGTCAGGCGGTTGCAGTTCTTCCAATTTTGAGTCTTTTTTTGTATGTCCTTCCATGTCATTTTGGTGAGTCTGGGTTCTTTAGTCCACCTATGTCCATCAGAGCTGTGAATAGACCATCTTTTTTCATGCTCTTGTGAGTATGTAAAGCCTGGGACAGAAACTACGTGTACTAAGCTGTTTACACAATGCTGATTCAGTGGACTCTGAGTTTCTCTCAATACTTCCATATCTTCTACAAATTTTCAGAGCAGTCTTTATTCTTCTAGTTTTAATGCCTTTTGATCATCAGCCTCCTCATGGAAGCCCCAAAAAAAACCTGTCCAGAAAGATGAAAAAAGTTATGTTAATTTCTTCCCAGAAAAGGCATCCTCAGGGAGCAGCAGTCTTCAAGTACACAGAAGGTTGGGTATATAAGAGGTAGCAACAAAAGAATGAATTTAAATGAGCTTTTGGAATGAACAGTGAGGTAATATATTATTTAAAAATTCTGTTGTTGCTGAATGTACGAAATCTTAGAGCATAAGAGCACATTGCCTAGACAAGTTTGGGAATCAGCCTACTAGATATTGATTTTCAGCAACTACATAGAACTCTGCCCACAACTGACTGAATTTTATCAGGTCTCCCTGAAAGTACTGAGTAAGACAAGATAACCTCCCAAGGCCTTCTATACCTTCATCTTTTCTGAGATACATATTATATATATATATATATACCCATACACACACACACACCCCTATGTATATTTAAGATGCCTTATTTCTGCAATAGATGGAGTTGTCATTTCTAATTTTTAGTAGCAAATTGCCTACTTTCAGAAAGATTTATTTTAAACCTGAGACATAATAAAAACACGGCAGTAAAGCATGTGCTTTCCCCACTAGGGACATAATGGATGTTGCAGCATAGCATTGCCTCCGTCCTCATCGCCAGCTATTGTCTTGGAAGGTTTTAAGAACTTGTTTCATAAACTGCACACAGATATCTTATAAAATGAGGTTTGGCTGCACCTGAAAAATCCCCTAGTTGTGTGATGGCTGTTACTGGTGCTACCAGAGTCATATTCCCCGTAAATGAGTGTTCTCCAGACCTAAAAAAATTTCCAGTAAAATCTTGGCAGTTTTCAAGCCAACCACAAAACACACTAACATACCAGGCATTTCCTTTAGGGTGCTGCTGCTTTAGTTACTGTGCTAAGTGGATTTCTTCAGTGATTTAATCTGTCCTAAAGTAATCACCCTCAGCTGAGAATCTGTCTGAAAGTAAAGGTTCAAACCCTTTAAACATGTTTAGGGAGGATGTGATATTTTATAGCTGCATGTGAATTGCAATTGTCTATCACCCCGTAAGGCTCCAGTATGACTCCTCACACTGTGAGGAACACAGCCTTACATCCTACAACATAGGCATTGGGGAATTCGTCCTGGCCCCTGCTGCTGTGGGTGTTAGGAGAAAAGATGTCCTGGCTTCATGTTTTATGCTTTTATTGTGAAGTTCAGGCTGTCATAGTCTTTAAGGGAGCCTGTAAGAACAACTGAGGGGAATGACTGAGAATATTTTACTGTCCAAAAATGACTAGTGCCACTGTGTCTGTTCACTGTACCCCATCAGTGTATTGGTATATTTGATGAATAGTCTGGAGATGAAACAGCACTTCTCTGCAGAAAAAAAAAGCTTATTTTCACTTTACTTCTTTCTTTTTGTACAAAATGGAAGAGGGGCATCTTCATTACAACTCCATCCTGAAATGATCCATCACATATATTGTCTCAGATGAAGAATGCTCTCCTGCAGTCCTCCCTTACTTCTAGTTCAAACTATTTGTTTCAGGGAATCATGGGGACAGATTTTCTGTTGTATGTATTTCCCTTTCGTGGTTTCAGGTTTCCTTCACCCTTTCCCTTACTTTGTGTGCCCAATCCCTAGTTTTACACACAATATGAAGTTGCAGCAAAGCTGTATTTGTCAAGTTAGTCTACTACCAGTTGGACCTTTGAAGTCAGCTGGCTTCTCTCTTGTCTAAACATTTCTCTGTTGTAAGAAGAGCTAAAAAATGAAAAGTACAAATCCCAGCTGCCGACACTCAACTGCTGTCCCTGCTACAAAAGCAGCTCACTTTGTCCACCTGGTAGGAGCAGGTGTCATTCTTCAGGAGGAATTAATGGTGTAGCAGATCAGGCCAAGCTCTGAATGTTGAGCAAAGGGGAGCCTTAGTTAAAGGGATATGCAGTTGCTGTAGTTTTGTGAGAATGCAGGTGTAAAGGGAGATTGGAAGACAAAGAATGTGACTCTAAGTATTATGTCTGGCCAGTCTGTCATTCTGAGGATCAAATTCTGTAAGTAGATTTGGAATTTTTTTTCCAGCTGGCATTCAGATGAATGAGCATCACTAGTAAGAGAGGTTTTTTCAGAAAGGTACACAGTGACTGTTGAAAGTGGTTTTCTTACTGGAAAGCTAAACCAGTTGTAATCATGACTTCCAAAAATTCTGCTGACATATTATTACTGAAACATGTTGGATTAGTGCTGAGCTCTCACAGAGTCTATCTGTTGCCTGTATCCTCATATGCTGATAAGTGATTATCATGTTTCGTTTTCTCACATTCCACAGTGCTGAGCCTCTTACAGAGTAAATTGAGTGAAGAGAAAGATCTGCACTGCATTTTGCAAACATAATCAATTCATGGGCTTAAAGGATTATAAACATCTTAATAAGAAGGTGTGACTTTGACCCCTTGACCTCACTCAAGAGAACTCACTTCCAAATCCATACCCAACTACAACTGGTTATATGGGCTGGCAAATTGAGGAGTTTGAGGGTCGCATCATTGACTGCCCTGAAGAAAAGGCAATCCTAACTGGCACTGGCTTGGTGGGTCCACCTAGGCTCAGGTGTCCCTTTGGTTTGGTTGATAACTGTTCCATATATCAGTGTGGAGTAATGAGCAGCTATCCAGTCCTGGACTGTAGATAGGCCTTTCCATTATAGGCAGCTATGCAGAATACCTACTGCTGTAGATTGTTACCTAAAAATAAAATCGCCCTTTTTGATCTAGCTGGAATGCTACTGCTATGAAATGTATCCAGTTCTCTTTATTTCTGCTTATTTGCACAAGAAACAATTCAGGGGTTCTCATTCCAGGAATCATGCTTTTCACTGCAGCAGCTGATAAGCAATTGTTATATCATAGAAGTCTAAGATTAGGCAGATATTAACCTCATTTCTTGCTTTGAACTCACATAAGTTATGGCAATCCTGTTAAAATTAGCAAACTACCTTTTTTTAAAAACAATCTCTGTTTGTACATATCATGTCTGTGTAAACAGTTCAGAACTAGCACATGAATTCATAAGGCACACATAATGTTTGAATATTTTGGATCTTAATCATGCCCTATCTGATAGATTTTCTTCATGACATCTTTTGTAAAATTAGAGAACTTAGCTCCACCTATGTTTCTACTGTCTCCTTCCCAAGATTCCTGAAATCTCTCTTAAAATCGAACATACACCAGGTATCCATTAGCACAGGCTTCCTTGCTGTTACCATACTAACAGAGCTCAAGTTGTTTTGGATGCCCTACTGCACATACTTTTGTACAGGAGCAAAGAAGTGATAAAGCTGCATTGGATTTTATCCAAAATAAACCTGAGATTTTCCGAATGAATCAGTTAGCATGCAAAATTTCTGTATCTGATGAAAATGAAGTTAACATGATCCCCTGTTAATAGATCTCTGGTTTATCCTCATATTTTTCTGTCTTGTGATACCAGAAAGCTGAACTAGCATTCCTCAATTTTACAAAATGGATCTGATACTGTATTCTTGCATGTTACAACTTTCCTGTAGGGTTTCTCCCTCCAAATAAGAGGGCACATTTAATCTGAACACAGATTATGTCATCAGCATTTCCCATAAGGGCTTTGTCTTTAGGATGCCTGAGATTTCTCTGGCTGATTTGCATGAAACATTGTGCGCTTGGCAAAATTTTTGAAGGAGCACCAGGTTCAGTGGCGCAGTACTGTTATTCCTATTTGATCATTATTGACACTGCAGCTCTGAGGTGTGCCAGGAGCCCACTAGCTGAAGTAAGAGACATATAGTTACAGTCAAGAAAAAAACCCCCATTCTTTTCAGTGAAATTCCTTGTGATGTCATAATCAGAGTAGTTTCTACCTTCTGCTTCCCACTGCCTGATTCTTCACCCACCCTGCAGTACCCTGCAGCCCATACTTAGGAGAAGCTGCAAAGAGGCCATAGCCCCTCTGTGCTGTTAGTCCCCTGAAGAGAGTGTAAGAAGGCACAAATGGCCTCAGTATGAACTTTTTACTCAAGGATTTCCAACTGGGAGCCACATGAATGTGCACATGTGTATAGTTGAATCAGCAACAAAACTGCAGCTGGAAAAACTGTCCTGTTTCTAAATATTCATTAGCAACTCTTAATGCCCAAATAGAGTCACTTCTAGTGCAAGTAGAAGTTGACACTCAATATGTGAGGCACACACTGAGATTTTGAAAGAGTAAAGATTTGAGTGTGAATTACCTTTTTTAAACCAAACTGCAAAGCCAAGAGAAAATATTTTTCACTGTTTAGTTGTTACATTTTAGAAGAATGGCCTGAGGATGGAGTGCTTTTTTTACTGCTTGTTTTTCACTTAGCTCTATTCTCAGGAGATATTTGGCAGGCTCTGTAGAGGATACGAATTGTGATATCACCAAAACAATGGGCTTAGACCACAGTTCTCCTTCAAGTGATCCTTCTCCTTCAGACAAGCTTGCTTGGCTTGGCCTGCTTGGGTTATTTGATTGGAGTAGAGGTGCGTTGCCAGGGCTTGGAGGGAAGAGCTGGTGTCCTAAGCCAGGGATTGTCCTTCTCGGGAGGAACTTGGCTAAAGACTCATTTGTACAAAGCCCTGTAGCCAGCTCTGCATTTCAGTTAAATATGTATCACTTTTCAACACACTGAAGATTGATTGCAGACAGCAGCACTAAAAATAAGGCTATTTGTAATCCTTCGTATGAAATTTGATGCATATGATGTTTGTCAGCCAGTGGGCCCCAGACAGGGTCCCTATTCCCAAAGAAGAGCTTAGACACAAATGCATGGATTTCAGGGAGAGAGTTATTTACTAGACCGGTTTAATCTGAAGCATTATAAATTGCACTTAGTTTTCAGTCACTGGTGTGAATTCTGGACAAACTGAGAAATTCAAGAGAAATACTGCCTTGACATAATTATGACAAAATTTTTACCATTATTTTGGGTAAGACTAGAAGAATGACCGGGGTCATAGAATACAGAGCACTATTATAAACTAATACTTAAATGCAATTCTGCTTATAAGTATAATGACTTTCTTACTAAAACATGTTTACTCGATCCCATAATTCTGATTGTTGTTTACTGTAATAATAATGTAATACTGCCATATTTGTTGACAGGAACCATGTCCTTTCACGGTTTTACTTATCTATGCCTAAAATGGTCTGTTTCTCCCAGTTTCTCCTCATTTAGCAGGAATTTTGATTCCCCTGGTCATCCTCCTAATCTTTATTTACACATTTTTCACTTTGATGTAGTGTTTCCTAAGCAGGGAAAGTCAGAATTCTGTGCAATACTGCAGAGCTTTGCACTGTAGAACTGATAACTGCCTTAAGAGTACCTACCTCAAAATGACTGATGCATCCTAAAATCTTGTTTAACTCTTTCATTTTTGCTTTGAAATTTAATCACTAGTTGGGAATATAGGTTGTTCCCTGCAAAAAAACCCCTGAATTACTGGAGGCAATTACCTTCTCTATGTGCTTTCAGCTGCTTTTGCTTTCCCCAAATGTGAATATCTGCCAGCTGAGCAGATGCAAACTATATCTGATGTGTGTTAGAGTGATCATGAACAGTTTAAATAATTTAACTTATTTTAATAACAGCAACAAGTTAGTGGTGGATATGTAGATAGATGGAAGGCTCCTACCTCAGGAGCACCTGAGAATGATGGCTTTGTAACTGCTATAGCCAGAGGAGACAGATATTTGTCCTTACCAAATTCAGCAGAAAGTAATTTGAAGATGTAGTCTTGTATATAATGTGTCTGCCTGTTGAAATGTATTCATTTCAGATGTGCTTGGACTAAAACTAAGGATGAGACAATCATGTGTGCTCCCCATTCTGCCACCAGTTTGATATGTAATGTGAGCAAGTACAGTAATTTCACTACTGTAAGCCACACCTGAATATAAGCTGCACTTCCAGGTAGCCCGGCAGACCATGGGATTTGTCCATATATAAGCTGCACCGGAATATAAGCCGCACCTTACTTTGGCAGGGTACACGTGCAACAAAGTAACGCTGCGGTCCCTGGCGCTCTTCACCTGGCCTGAGCTTTACGCAAATGCTGTAGCGGAACGCGAGCCCAGCACAGCAGTCGTAGCTGCAGCCGTAGCTGGGCAGCCATATGCTAACTACATAGCCCAACCGCCACCGTGATAGGAGCCACAGCCTCAGCTGGGCTGCTCCACGGTAACTACATAGCCCAACTGCCACTTTCACAACTGTCCCCGTTGCTTGTCGGTGCCGGAATGATGTCCGCCTTCCTGAACCCTTGCATGACAGTTCGGAGGGATACCTCACACCAGGAATCCACTATCCACTGGCAAATACTGATCTCTTTAACCCGGCACATCTTCCCAGTCTTTGTGAAGGAGTGGTCTCCTCCGGACATCCAGGCTTCCCACCTAGCTCGGAGTTTAGCTTTGAATGAATGGATTATACCTGTGTCCAGTGGCTGCAGGTCTTTGGTCAAGCCACCCAGTATAACAGCTAGCTCCGAGTTCATCTTTTTAACCATAGCTTTTACTCTTTCTGTTGTGTGGGCACGCATGGAATCCAGAACCAGAAGTGCGGGTAACTGATGGAAAAATCCCTCCGGTCTCGTAGACTAAACCTGGGTTAGCCATAACTTCATTATCTCCTCATCCATCCAGCCTTTGGGATTCATTGCAACACAGATGCCTGCTGGAAATTTACCCTTAGGCATCGTTTTTCTTTTAAAAATTACCAACGGCCATAATTTATGCCTGCTTGAAGTGACCGCAAGAATGACAGTAAATGATGTTTTTTCGTTACCTGTTGTGCGGATGGGAACCGAGGATTTCCCGGTTTCTTCCACAGTTCGAGTCGGCGGCATATCGAACATTAGGGGCACTTCGTCCATGTTTAAAATCTGTGGTGACTGGATTTTTTTTCAGCGATCTTCGCTTTGCAGTACTGGCGGAAGTTCGCCACCTTCTCCTCGTAATCCGCCAGCGGACACTGAGACACGGTCGTCCTTGTGCGCATGGAGAGGTGGTGTCAGCTCATGAAACGAAAGCACCAAGAAGAGCCTCCTTGAAACTCCTCTATATGCATTTCCTTCGCTATCTCTGTGGCTTTTCTCCGCACGGTGACAGTTTTTAAGCCTCTCCCAGCAGCTCTTTGTTCGGAGATCCACGTGCAGAGCCTTTCTTCGAGTTCTGGCCATCGGGCTTTACGACCGCAAAAACTTTTCAAAGTCTTTGTAGCAAGACGTAACTGATCTTCCTGCTGTCTCCACCTTCGCACCATCGACTCATCAATGTTGTATTCCCTAGCTGCAGACCTATTCCCATGCTTTTTTGCATTATTGATTGCTTTTACTTTAAGATATACACTGTACGCTAATCTCCTCTGCAGCGGAGCCATGTCGACGAGGCGTGTCTGAAGTCTCGGAGTGCCAGGCTTCAAATGTCGGGCTGGCGGGCTTCAAATCTCGGAGTACCGGGCTTCAAATCTCGGAGTGCCTCAAATCTCACGTCCCGTGCATGAAATCTTAGGGCGCCGTGTCTGAAAAATAGAATAGGAGTCCCTGCTGCAGCACCCCTGCCCCCAGAGCGCCCGAGGCCACCCCTAGACAAGAAGCTTTTATCTGATTGGTTTACAGTGGTCAGAAACGCGCGATTTGTTGAAATCGAGCCTGCCACACAAACCTGTACTGGAAACAACATAGCTGAAGCGACTGCAACACATGCGGCTGAGTGTCAGGTAACTTCTGGGTTCGCTATTCTCCTGAATTTGTCCATAGATAAACTGCACCCGATTATTAGCCGCACCCCTGGCGTGGGCTCCAATCTTCAGTGAAAAATGTGCGGCTTATATTCGTGAAACTACTGTAATTTTATCCTGCTGTACTTCATCTTCTCCATAAAAAACAAATACTTGAGATTTGCCTTCCTCTGTGCAACAAACAGATAGAAGAATCTTACTTATTTTTCATTAAGTAATCAGTCATAAGATCATTTAAGTTGGAAGGGACTTCTTCAAATCCTCCAGAGTTTAGACACTCTCACAGTAAGGGGATGTTGTCTTGTGTTCAGATGGAACTTCGTATGGTATAAATTGTGTCTAGTGTCTCTTGTCAGTGAACACTGTGGAGAGAAGTCTGACTCCTTCTTCATCCCTTCCTCTCAAGTATTTATAAAAAACCATCAGATCCCCATCTAAGCCTTCTGTTTTCTGGACTGAACAATCCCAGCACTTCTTGTCTCTCCTCATATGAAAGACACTCCAGTGCATAGATTGTCTTGGAGGCCCTGCACTGGACTCAGTACAGCAAGTCCATGTCTTTCTTGAACTGGGGAGCCCAGGACTGGATACAGACCTTCAGATGTGATTTCATCGGTGCTCTGCAGAGGGGAAGGATCACATCCCTCCATGTGCTGCCAATGTTCTGTCTAATGAAGTCTAAGATGGGTGGGCCTCTGTTGTTGCGGAAGTGCGTTGCTGGCCTACAGTTATCTTGGAGTCCACCAGGACACCAAGGTCCTTCTTTGCAGAGCTGTTTTACTGCTGGCAGGTCCTCAGTGGGCACTGCTGCATAGGCCTTATTCCCGAGAAGCAGAGTTTGCATTTCCCTTTGGAGATCTTCCTGAGGTTCCTGTTGGTCCATTTCTCCAGCCTGTTGAGGTTCCTCTGGATGGCAGCGTGATTCTCTGATACATCAGCCACTCTTTTCAGACTTGTATGATCTGTGATCTGGTGGAGGGTGCATTGCTTCTGCATGGCCACCCCACCGTCTACTTACCTAAAGTGTCCATTGTCAGCTTGTCTGTAATGATGTTATAGGAGATCATGCTGAAAGCCTCACGGATGTCAGCTCCCTCATCTGCTAAACTAGTCACCTCCTTATCAAAGACTGTGAGATAATTAACTAAGCATTTGCTTAACTATCAAGCTTAATGCATTATATACTCTTCATAAATCCAGGATGACTTCTGCCAGACATGTTCTTGTCCTTCATGTGTTTGGACATTGTTTCCAGAAGGATTTACAGTAATTTCATGACTATAAGGCAAACCCTTTTGACTAAAATTTTGATAGAAACCCGGAAGTGCGCCTTATAATCTGGTGTGCCTTATATTTGTACTAAGTTCAGAGATTTGTCAACCCGGAAGCATGAGTTGTGCCAGCCTCTCCAGCTGGTGCCAGCTGGTGCCGGGGGTGGGCGGAAATGCCGGGGCCTGCAGCACGGGGAGGGTGCCTGGGGCTGCGTTTAAAGGCTATGCCGATCCATGAAAAATGTTTGCAAATTGAGCACCTGCCAGTAAACCCCGAGATCACACAATTCCGTTACTAATTTGTTACTTTGTTGTGCGCGGATCCTTGCTGCAAAAAAAGGTGCACTTTATAATCTGGTGTGCCTTATAGTCATGAAATTACTGTCCTCCACCACCTTCCCAGAGAATGAGAATAGTGTGCCAAATGGGCAAAAAGCCAATTTGATCTGTATCAAAAACAGTTTGACCAACCGGGCCAAAGCAGTGAAATTTCCCCTGGATTTGACACTGCAGGAGGCCACACCTTGAGTCCTGTGTCCACTTCTGGGCCCATCACTACAAGAAAGACATTGAGGGGTTGGAACATGTCCAGAGAAGGGAATGAAGCTGGGGAAGGCTCTGGAGCATCAGGAGCAGCTAAGGGATCTGTGAAGGCTCAGCCTGATGAAAAGGATGCTCAAGGGGAACCTTCTTGGTTTTTACAGCTCCCTGACAGGACAGTGCAGCCAGGTGGGGTTTGGGCTCTGCTCCCAAGGAGCAAGGGACAGGACAAGGACAAATGTCTTCAAGTTGTTCCAGGGGTTGTTCAGGTTGGACATCAGAAGGAATTTCTTCACTGAAAAGTTGCTCAGGCATTGGCAAGGATGGCCCAGGGAGGTGGTGGAGGTGGAGTCCCCATCCCTGGAAGTGTCCAAGGAATGACTGGATATGGCACTCAGTACTCCGGTCTGGGTGACATGGTGGGGATCAGTCACAGACTGGACTTTATCTCAGAGGTCTTTTCTAACCTGATTCCATGATTCTGTAAGAGGCTGACCAGCTTGTAGTTTCCCAGATCTCCTCTCTTGTCCTTCTTGAAGTCAGGGAGACATTTATTCTCTTTCATCCTTCAGGAACTCCTCTCATTTACCATGAACTCCGAGATCATGTATGTAGCCTGTCAATGTCATCATCCAGCTCCCTCAGCACTCATGGGTGAAACTTGTCAGGGCCATCAGTCAAAAATCTTAGGAAATCATTAGAAACCTGTCCCTCTGGATAACCAGATAGGGTTTTGCATAGTTTGCATATTTGTTACACAAGGAGCTGCTCAATGTTCAGACTACAAGATAGTTACAGTAATTTCACGGTTATAAGCTGCACCTTTTTGATTCAATTTTTGAGCTGACCCCGGAAGTGCAGCTCTTCACCCAGTGTGGCTCATATATGGAGAAATTCCAGAGAAATGCCAACTCAGAAGTGTGAGGCGGGCCGGCCTGAGACAGGTGGGAGCTGGAGCTGCTGCTGTGGCCGGGGGTGGAGCGGCCCGTCTCCGCACTGCTGCCACGGTGTGGGGGGGGCTGACCAGAGCCAGGCCAGGCCGAGGTGGGGCAGGGCCAGAGCTGCCTCTGCAGGGTTGAGGGGCAGCTCCTCTTGGAGCTGCTGCCCCAGGGGGCGGGGCTGGCCGGAGCTGGATCCTCACCGGGGGAAAAAAAAAATAAAAAAAAAATTGGCTTATCCCCCATTGTGGCTTATTTATGGACAAATTCCATGGTCTTCCTGGCTAACCGGAAGTGCGGCTTATAACCAGGTGTGGCTTATGAGTGTGAAATTACTGTAATAGAAAAATGTGACTCATGTTTTATTCCAAGTTCTGACACACCTGCTGTGCAGTGAACTTTTGCACTTAGAATATGAAGCAAACCTGTAGTGCTTTTCAGTTCATTAACTGTATTCAGTTTTATTAAATTAGAAGTTTGAAAAAATATACTCTACACAAGTAATTTTCTTCAGTGTAATTTTCCTCTTAATTTCAGTGTTGATATAAGTTATTAACAGGATTAATTTTTTTTCATATATTAAGTGATCAAAATACTATGTACCTTTTTGTTCCTCTCTACAGTACTTTTGCATTTACAGACATACTTCTTAATAAAAAATTGAAAACAAATTAACTGGATAATAATCTTAGGAAAAAAAATAGTTCTGCAGATTTTCTTGTTTTTCATATCAGGTATTCAATTTATCCTGTATTCTTCAGGATTTTAAAAGGTTGTTTATCGCTACTGCTGCTTTTGATAATAAAGGAGTGCAATTCCAAAGATCTTTTTGTTTAGCAGGAATATCTGAACTGGTTTCTGCCAGTGTATCAGTCCATAGGCTTTGTCTTTGTCTTTTGGAAGGTTAGGAGAAAATGCAGTTTGCTTCACCAAGGAAGGAAAACCTCCAGCACTGGGCTTTGTTGCAAGGTCCTGGCAGGTGCTCTGTTTGGCATGGCTGCTTTTTGTATGGGTGCCCTGTTCTGTGTGAGTCATGGAGGGAAAATCTGATTTGCTTGTGTTTGGGCTTTTTTAACTGGCAGATGCAATACAATTTATTAAGCTTGTATTAAATATATTGTGTTTTTCTCTCTTTCCTCATTTCTGCAGATCTGTCAGTGGAAGAATGCTGTGACAAGGGTGTTGAATGGGCAAATAAAAACAGAATATGTGCTTCTCTGCCGTTAATATCCGAGTCTAGACAATGCAGGTACATAGTTACATATTATCTATTAACACACAGTTTATGCTGTCATGTGAAACCATAGGAATGGCAGGTATTAAAGCCAACTTCCAAGATGAAGTGCCCAACTCTTATATCCCAGCTTTTTAATTCCATGTATAGCCTTGGGGAGTACCTCCTGAGTACCTTCTTTTCATCCATAAGTTTTTTTAATTTTTGCTGTCAGTCTAGTGTGGATTCACCCAGCCCTAACCATGTGGCGTGTACTGTCTCTTACTCAGAGGTTTTCCCACTGTGCTCGCAGGGCTTGGGCTCTGCCTGTAGTCAGGATATCTTAGTGTGGCTGCACTGTCACCAAGCTGGTTGTGAATCTGACCACATTTCTGGGCAAACTTTCATAAAGAAACACAGCACATGACTAATCAATGGTTTGAGTAAGTACAGTAATGTCACGATTATAAGCCGCACCTGAATATAAGCTGCATTTCTGGGTAGCTGGGAAGACCACGGGATTTGTCCATATATAAGCCGCACCCGAATATAAGCCGTGCCTTTTTTTTTTTTTTTCCTTTTTTTTTTTTTTTTAAACTCCGCACGGCAGAGGGGGCGGGGCGCTCCGGCCCGGCCCCACACAGCCCGGCTTCCCAGCGGCACCCCGTTCCTGGCGGTCCCACGCTGCCGCTGGCTGCCGGTGGCACGGGGGCCACTCCGCACATTTCTGGCCCCCGTTCCTGGCGATCCCATGCTGCCACCGGCTGCCGGCGGCACAGGGGCCCGCCCGCCCACTTGCCACTCTGCTTGGCCGGCTCTCACTTCCGGGTTGGCATTTCGCTGGGATTTGTCCATAGATAAGCCGCACCTGAATATAAGCCGCACCACTGGGGTAGGCTGGATTCTTCAATGAAAAAGGTGCGGCTTATATTCGTGAAATTACTGTACATATGTATGTACATGTGTGAGGCAGCCTTCTGTGGTGCTACACAGGTAATTGTCCTGCGGTTCTTAGTTGGCTTGAGCTTTCAGTTCCCCCACAGAGCGATTCAAGGAGATTCCTAGTTAGTCCAGCTTAGGAAAGCAGCCTACAAGAAAGATGGAGACAAACTATTCACAAGGGCTTCACACTGACAGAGAGTAGGTTTATATTAGATGTTAGGAAGAAATTTTCCCTGTGAGGCTGGTAAGGCTCTGGTACAGTTGCCCAGAGAAGCTGTGGCTGCCCCTGGATCCCTGGAAGTGTCCAAGGCCAGGCTGGATGGGGCTTGGAGCAACCTGGGATAGTGGAAGTTGTCCCTGCCCATGGCAGGATGGGTGGATGAGATGAGCTTTAAGGTCTCCTCCAACCCAAATGGCTCTGTGATTCTATGAAATGTATTTGACTGTAGAAAATAGAACCCTTCAGTTAGTATACAGATTCCTTAATTCTGTGAAGAATTGATAGGATATTTTTGTTTGGTAATCTACTAAATGAAATAATGAAGACAGATGTTTAATTAAGATTTTTATTCTGTATCTCTTATGTTATTGTAGCATTTGTACTTTTTATGTCAATGATAGTTTGCATTATTTTTGCTGCTACATGCACTTGTTACATTTAATTAGTGGAGCTAACAACTGGTAGTTCGAGAGGCAGCTTCATAGAGAAATTTGTATTTAAAACACTTTACATTTTTCCCCTCTAATCAAGTGGATTGCAAAGCGATTTAACCTTGGTAATTACAGAAGTAGTAGATTGATCTTTATTATAGAAAAAAATGTCTTCCTGGGAAGTCTATCCATGTTTTCTGACTTTTGCATTTATACTGACATTAAAAGCAGTCTCTTACACAGAAGAATTGACAGATAGGAAATAAATGCCAATTTAGGAAATACTTGAAGAGTCATGAGAATTGCAGACAAAACAGAGGCAAGAAAAACAGGAAACCAGATTTACTGAGTATCTTGATGATTTAATTATTATTTGATTTAATGTGAGTTGAAATTCTGCTGTAAATAATTTATTCTTCAAAAGACTTTAGTTTTAGAGACTCACTAGGACTTCATAGGAACTGGGAGAAAAGGCTCACTAATGATTAATCCAGCTTTTGTGCATAACTGAGATCTAGTTAAGAAAATTATTCTAGTAAAATAAAAGGCACGTATTCTGGGAAATGTATGAGCACTTCTTGACAAAACCCTTGGTTGAAATACTCAGTTCAGTTGCATTTATTCAGGAATGTAGGCTCATCCTGAAGCTTGGTTTCAGTCTAAAAATGACTAAGCAAAATTGGCACCTTGAAGCACTTTGTAAACCATCAATATTATTTTATTCCAGTTATGATTGCAAACTGGCACATCTGTGAGAGGCACAAAAAATCACTTTACGATGCCATTTCAGACACGAAGGTCAGGGCCAAATTCAACTCCTAATTGCTGTTGTAACTGGAGCCATAATGAGCAATGAGGGAGCATGATTCTTTTTGCACATGAGGATAATGACGCTGATGTTCTACATTTATTCCTGCTGCATAAAGATGGGAACAGACCTGAGTTCATTGCCCTTGCTGAGGTCTAGGCAGGTGAGACTAGAGGATTGAAAAACAGGATGCCTTATTGGTCACAGATTTTCAAAATAACTTGGCTCCTACTTAGATTCCTGCATGAAGTGGAAGTTACTGGGGGCCACATGTCAGCATTCCTGTGGTTGTTTAAACCCCAGCTGGGATCCCCTGACCATCTGGTGCAGTGCAGTGTTGACCATCTGACTTGTGTGCTCTAAAATAGTGGTGGAGTAGAAAGCCATATCCCTTGATGCCAGGGGGAGTTGTTTGCCCTGCATATTTCAGCTTCAGTTTGCAAGATTAGCAGGTGAATATAAGGGGGAAACATTCTAAAGTGAGCAGGTTTGATAAAGTTCCTGAAATAAATTTTTTGCAGTTACTGTGCGAAGACTGTGCAACACAGAAGATAATGGATGTGAGTGCTTTCCCCAGTATGCTTTACAAGAATTTCCATGTTGATTTGAAATCATCTGTTTAGAATATAATAACTTAGTGATCTCTGAAATTCAGTCCCTCCCTCAAAGGAAGCCCATCACTAGAGTCTGTTGTTTGTGTGAGGAACCAGCTGCCTTATTGGGTTAGAATTGCATCCCCTTAGCCATTTCCCAACTATTTAAAACACATCATAGTAATCATAGAATCATGGAATGGTTTGGATTGGAAGAGACCTTAGAGATCATCTCCTTTTCTACCCTCCTGCCATGGGCAGGGACATCTTCCACTATCCCAAATAGCTCCAAGCTCCATCCAGCCTGGCCTTGGACACTTCCAGGGAGGGGACAGCCACAACTTCTCTGGGCAGCCTGTGCCACTATTTCAACACCCTCACAGGAAAAATTTCTTCCATAGTAAAGAAAGAATAAGTTTCCAGCCCTGTTGTTCTCATATCTGCCGTGCATCCCAGAAAAAAGGTGACAGTTCTGGGTTCCAGCATATTTGTAGTATTATTCTCCCAAAGTCCCTTGTGGTTCCTGAGGGACTTGCCATCAGTCTCAGTGTCACTTACTGAGTGTGATGTGGTGCAAACTGCAGACATACTTACTTTTTTGTATTACATAAGGTGAGCCAGACCCTGTGTGAAATTCACAAGTTCCAAAAGTCCCTCTGGTTGCTCTTAACGCCAGTGTGTTTAAGCTGAAACAAGGCTCTGGGCCCAATGTCTGCAATCTCTTACTGTAGTTTCTTGCCCCACATATGATTTTATCTCATTGCATTATCTCTCTGGACAATGTCAGTGTTTATCTCTGTGTCTTTGTGGCTCAGTAAATACAAGTGTAGAATTTTGATGAGTAATATCTCTGGCTGTCATCACAGTGGGTCTTTTCCCATTCATTCATTTTCTTGTGGTGTGGCTAAACACACAACAGCTGGAAAGAGCTGCCATTTAATTTTGGAACTCAACCTGTCCAATTAGTCTTCCTTTTCTAAGAGGAGAGTTTCCCCTGCACAGAGCTCTTAGCAAGTGAACTTAATTCCTGTGCCAGAAACAGTCTATCTCCATATGGTATTTGCATGCTTTTAGCAATGTGTAGCCTTTCTGGAATTACATCAGGAATAATATTATTCATTAGTGTTGCAAGAATGCAGACTGAAGAATCTAAGGCTGGAAGACCTAGCTTGTTTTTGCAAAATTATTCTTTTTAATTTTGATACTTTGTCCAAGACCTTCCACTGTACACATGAATAGCACTAGCATAGCTTGAAGGAAGTAGAATGAGAGAGACTAGGGGTAATAAAAGTAGATCAACAAGACATTGTTTTCAGCAAAAAGTTAAATTTTAATGCTTTTATGAAAAGAAGTCGAATAAAAAAGTCTGTGCATCGTCTAGACAGGAGAATAACAAATATGAAAATATTGTGGATGTAAGTGGGTGTGTAGATTTTACTTCAGAAATTAATACAATGAACTCAATTTATTCAATTAATGAAAATAAGCCACATTGGTTAAATTTTAACAGAAAGGAAAAGTCAGAATATAAAACAGGATTTCTTAACTTGATATATTATCAAATTATCTAGTAGTGAAATAACTTTTAGATCAACATCTGAAACAATGAATAAGGATTTTATAAATGTCTTGGTGATTTTTGTTCACTTGTGAGCCATGAATAAAACTCATCCTTCAGATATGCATTATTTTACCTGAAATATTCTGAATGAATATCAGTTATGAGGCCTCATGTTTTTAAAGATTCAATATTTAGTGTTATACAATATCTGCCATATTGTGAATACTTGTTTATTTTCAGAAAAACTCTATTACTCTCTTTTAATTGAATGTCAGAATAAGGCAGATAAAGAAAAAGCAGCTTTTGGCTTTTTAAAATATTTCTCCTAATTAAAAAAGAAACAAACAGATCTTTAGAAAGGTACTACTTTACTTTCTCTATTTTAGAGACCAATATTGTAATGGTCCACAGACTGTTAATGGTACACCTGGAAGGTTTTACACCAAGAGACAAATCTAAATGTCCAGTTAGCCAGGAAAGACAGCTCCTTCACCTTGCTGGGGAGTGGAAAGTGAGCATGCATTAGCCGAGGCTGTAAGCCTTGTGACATAGGAAAGACAAGGAGAGACACTGCTCTTCTCAGACTCCCTGGAGCCTGCCAAGCTGGTGGTGGTGAGTGCAGAGGGAAAAGGAAGACCAACACAGGTATTTCTGGTACTTTTCTCTGCCATCTTCCAAGGACTTCTGCCTCTCTTAGTGCCACACTAGTGTTTAGAGTCTCAAGCAATGTTTGCTGCCACTGCAACTTGGCATAGGATTTGGGCAATGAAGTGTGATTTTATTGTTGTTGTTCTCAGAATGAACAAATGGTATTTTAATCTAGTATCCAATTGATTTTTAATTCCTTATTACAGTTGGGATGGACCACATGACTTGTGAATACAGCTGTGGGAAACATTTTAAGAAACCTTCTTCTTTTGGTTGAAATTGCCTGTTTTTCAGAGATTTCAAAGAGTTGGCTTGTGTTTGAAAAAACAAGGAAACTCCAGGAATCAAACAGATCTACTGAAAGACTGCTGTTATTTTATTTGTTTGCTTGCCTGTGGCTAACATATCTAGCTCCTCCAGAGAATCTGAAGGGGTATAAAGAGGCTGGAAAGTCTCAGCTCCCACACTCTTGGGCTTGGAGCTCAGTTTTTAGAGGCTTCCAAAGCCCTGAAAGTCAGACCACCCCAGAGCTGGACAGGGAATGGAAATTCTGCTTCAGAGGGAATTTCAGCAACAAAAAAGCTACATATTCTTCCAAACTGGAACTAAATCAGATATCTAAAACTTCAAATATCCTTCCAAATAAAGTTACTGTCCTGGGCTTAACTTCTTGCTATGATTTTAGAGTCTATTTTTGAATAATTTCTTAACGAATTTATCCTGGATTTTGTTCCTATGCATTGAAATATCATGGCTGTTTTTTCCGAGTAAGAACTGCACAGTCAGACCATTACTAATCACAGAACTGTAGATTTCTAGAGTGGTTTGAGTTGGAAGTGACCCATGTAAAATCTTGTAAATAGTAATTGGAATCTTCAGGAATGTATCTTGACAACCTGGCCTCACCCACATGCGTAGAGATGCATAATCTGAGCCCACTACCCTTATGTCCTCTGCTTTTAGTTGCCTGACCTTAGAGCTGAGGGAGTCCTTCAGACTGCCTGGCAGCTGAAAGCTCATCCTATTATCCTGGAGAGCAGGAAAGCTCCTCCAGAGGAGATGCATGCTAAACCACTTATCTCAGGTGATGGTGTGAGGAGCCTGTACTTCAGTAGTTCCACTAACCCACTCCCTGATCTTATAAAAATTTTCAACAGTGGAATAGAGGATTTTTAGGAGTACAGAATAATTTTCTCAGTTTCCCAGTGTCTGTAACAGAAGGAAGTGGTGGGAGAGCTTTACCCACAAAACCACCCAGCAAAGCAGAGTTATATGTGAAAGTAGAATGGAGAAAAGTCTTCACTGGGATTTGTATTTGTGTGACAGTACCAACTGGACTGGAGGACTTTAAAACCCCCTCATGTTCATTTTTTTCCCAGTTTTTTCTTTGATGTTGAGACAAAATAGAATTATTCAATAAGCAGTGTAACAAAACTAAGTTTGCTGCACAATTATATCCTGTCTCCTCTCCACATCTCCCTGCCCTGTAATACTTTTCTTCCCCTTGTCTTTCTTTCCCCCTTGCTTGCAATACACTCTTCTGTTTCTTACTGTGACCTTCCCATGTATCTTCATTTCTCTTCAGTATTTCTAGGTGTTCCCCAGAACAATGCTCTGATATTCCTTCCATGTGCTGTACCTGTTGATTTGGGCCAGCAGGTGTGAGGGTAGAGAGGGATTTCAGTCTCTCACAAGATCCAGGACCTTTTCCCTTCCATCAGTCTCGTCAGCCACCAGCTGTCACAAAACATGCCAGAATGCAGCCCTGAAAACCCTGAGCCCTGAGGGCAGGTATGGTTGAAGTTGCCCATTTGTTAAAAAAAGTTGTTAGGATGGACCGCAAGGTAAATCAGCAATGAAACTCTGTTAAACATGTCACACAATCTGCCTCCTGCCAGAGAATATCTTCATGTTGTAACAGTGTTCCCAAAGAGACACCTTTCCACATAACTAGTATGAGTACCAATTGTCAAATCTTGCATCATCTGTTCTTGACCCACATGTGACACTGTTCTCCCCTTCCTTCCATGCTGTTGGCAGCATGACCCAGGCGCAGTGCTGCCGCAGCCAGCTGGAGAAGCAGTCCTGCTCCGATGGGGTTGAATTTGCCAACGTGCATGAGGAGTGTGACTCACACATTGCCAAAAATTCCACCTGTGAAGCTGAATACTTCAAGGTGAGACATCAGAGGTATTCCTTTTGTCTTTAAGAAGTGGAATTGAGGTTATTTAGGGTTGACCCTGAAGGTCATTAGACTTGGTTTGCTTCATGTGAACAGTTTTTTTCCTGCCTGCTCCTCATGTCTCTGTTAAGGTATTTTGCTTTGTCCTTCTCTTTGAGAAATGGAGCCCTGTTCAGCAAAGCCGACTGTCACATTGCATTTTAGCTGAGGCAGAGGGGAGAATGCAAAAAGTTAGAAAATCTTTAATGGGTAATTTGCCAGGAAACTACTTTTGCATGAAAAGAGGCCATCAGTGCTGTAGTGACAGATGGGTGAGAAACTCAGACGCATTTCAGACTTCAACTTTCACTAAAGCATCATGGCCTAAGGTCAGACTCACTGGTTTTCAATATTGGTGGTCCAAAAGGGTAGGACTGAAGTTAATCCTCTCAGGATACTTATAATTCCAGCTTGTATAAGTGTTCTAAGTTAATATGACTTTGATTTACAACTAGATGGAGAGATCTGTAAGCCTGTGACACCAGCATTTGATATCAGAATAAAAATGCCTGTTGTTGGCATCTGCAATTAATCTGTGCCCTGCCCTCCACCTTTATTACTGTCTTTGTCTCTCACTGCCTGGAACAGAATATGGTCATATCTTTCTTCAGGTATTTTTGGAAGAAGGTTCCACCAGTAAGATAATGACCTTGACCATAAACCAGTTGTGAACAGCTTTGGTCCTGTTGTGGATTTATTTCCATGGTGATAAGAACAAATGAGAGTGATTTTAGTTCTTCCCACTGCTTCAAGACACCAAATGCTTCATTCAGCTAAAATTTAAAAATCCACTGTGTGGAGTATGGCAGACAGTGTCTGACTAACAAGTTTCATATTCTAGAAAATGCTGGCTTGATCTGCTCCTGTCAGTGGGATGTCACTGAATCCAGGGCTGGGAAGTAATCAAAGTTCTCACTGGGAGGAGAAGAAAGATGACACGTGCTAATGAGGCTGACACGGTTGGGTTCTCCTAAGTCTGTCCACACATGCGGTATTACCTTGTCCCAGGGTGGACTGTGTCTCCCAGATGGGCCATGCATCACTTGTTGATGATGCCCAGGGAATGCCCTGGTCTTGGCACAAGAATTCCTGTGGGCAGCCTTTACTGCTGGGAAGCACATCCTCCTTAATCTGAATGTGGCGCAAAATAATATTTCACTCTCTGTGTCAATATTTTGAAGGGCTCTGAGTAGATGAACAAGGACTGATGGTGAGGACTCTGCAGATCCTAGTGCTTATTACCAAAGACAGGATTTTAGCAGCAGTACTATTTTAACCACATGCCATGGGGCAACTCTGAACCAGAATGCAACTGTTCAAGGAAACCCACTTTTTCGCCAAGTACTTGATGTTTCATGTTTCCCTATCAAGGCTTGTCAGCATGAGGAAGAAGACTTAATGCTATTTTTGTAAATGATGAAACTTCTTTAAAGATGGCAGATTTTGATAGTGACAGTTTTATCATTAAACAAATTGGACTAAGTCTTGATCTCAGGCCCTGAGAAGAAATGGCTCAGCACAGCTGTCACGTAGCTGCCGTCCTTCCCCTTCAACACACAGTGCAGGAGGGCTGTGTTTGCCTCAGAACACACTTTGGCCTTGTCTGATGGAGTGTTACTTGCCTTCAGAGTTTGCTGATATTTAAACATTACAGGTGATTGTGGAATAATGCCCTGAGCCCACATTCTGTCCCTGTTTAATCTACTGGTACAAACAGAGTCTGAGTTCATTAATCTTTGTGAATCACATTCTGTCCTTCCACTCCCTAACAGGGACATCCTGCATGTACCAACTTCACTGAGGTAGTAGTATCTTTGAAGGTAATCTCTTATCCATGGTGGACATAGATGACTTATGATCTAATATCAGTGAAAAATTCATCATTTTTTCAGCTTACTACATTTTAAATTTGATCACCTTGAGACATACAATATCTGGAAGTTGTGCCTTGCCATGGTAAACAAACTTGGATCTCATTTTGTCTAAGTTGGTTCATTTTTTCAGCTTAGGTCATTCCTTTTGGATCTTCTTTGTCTCCTTCAAGGAAGTAGAAGGAATGATTAGTAGGATTAATTGCAGCCCTTTGCAGTAAATGAGGCAGCTAATCCTTCCTTTGAATCCAAAATCTGGGATTGGAAAGAAGATAAAAAGACCATATTTTGAAATCTTAGCTTTTATACATAAAGGCAATAGGTATAGGAAATGATGGGCAGAATTTTCTCCTCTGGTTGTTTGGAAGCATTGTTTTTCTAGCCTTGGGGGGAAAAAAAAGCAAAATGAATGATTAATCTTTAAAATCTTCATGAAAAGAAAGCAATCACTTTCCGGATGTGATGCTGGTACGTGGGATGTAGAAATTATTTTTTGGAAGTCTGTACCACAACAGCCCTCCAGAAGAGAGTGCATCTTCTAGAAATTTAACCACTTTTAAGGTGCTTGGACATTTCCCCCCAAATTTGTGATAGGTACTTTTCAAGGGTTGAGATACATCCTTATCTCAAAAGTTTTGTCATAAATAATTTGGTTGTGTGCAATAGGTGAGCACAAAAGTTTTATTGCTTTGGAATGTTGAAAATATTTTAAATTTTTGTTTAGCTTTTAAAAAATTCTGGGAAATTCTTCTGAGTTATTAGTGAGTTTTTGGTTAGCATCTTAGAGTTCAGCGAGGGAGAGACTTCTTGTGGACAGATACCAAAAGCAGTGTTACTACAGGATTCACACCAAAACTGGCCACCTTAATCCAAACATAAATAATAAGAAATATCATAAAACTATTGTAAACTTTACATATTCAAAGGACTTCGTTAATTTAAGGAACTCCAGGTGCTTCCTAATCACACAAAAAAAAATCTTCACATTTCTCACATGTAACTTTATTCCTTTCTGTGAGAAGGCATTCTAGGGAACATGGGACTACAGGTAGGACACGGCTGTCTACTATCTATCCTAATATGAGGAGCAAGGCATGGCTTTGAAGTTGCATGGGATTTAGCTAAAACTGGGGGGAACAATGTTTGATATTATTATTGGGGTGACTTAAGCAGCAGAGGCTTACAGGCAAGGAAAGGGTATAATAACAAATGTTAGTTAGGTTGTACCGTCCATGAAATCAGTTATGGTTCTAGCAGATAAATAAGTGGTCATCACAACTTGCTTCCAGGCAACTGGCAGCCCTTGGAAAATGGCTACAAACATCTCAACTATGGAGCTAATATGAAGGTTAGACTGCACTCCTGATTAAAGGATCAAAGGCTTTCAGAACAGGCCAACTGCCAGGAAAATTGGTGTGAAAAAGGCAATATTGCTCATAATTATACCAGGATCATAGTTCCTTGCTACTTTGTGTCTTGGAATTCCAGAGTGCACCATGAACATGAATTAAAGTCTCCTGTCCTAATTTGGAGGACAGTTGTCTGATAAGAAAGGCAGGAGACTCTCTTTGATAATGGAGAATGTAAACCCCCTCCCTCCAAATTATTATAATTTTGAAATTAAAGGGCTCTCAGGTAAAGATATGGGAATTAGGAATAACAGTTCTTTACTAGGGAAATTAAAATAGAAATACAGTACTACAAAGAATCAAACCCCAAACCCTGACAGAGTCAGAATACAACCTGACATCCCAGCACCAGGCAGGGTGCTGGTAACAGTCCAGCCATGTCCAGTCCAGCCTGTGGAGCCGTGTCCAGATCTACAGAGTTCTGAGTATGCTCTTCATCAGCTTCTCCATCTTCCCTTGCGAGTCAGTCATGAAATGTTGGCTTTTGAGATTGCCAGTGTAGAAGCAGTGAGGGTCGGTAGGAAAACTCAGTTATGATAAACACCAGTTGTTGTGGTTAGACGCTGGCCAAACACCAGGCACCCACATAAGTTGCTCACTCACCCTCCCCTGCCACAGCTGAGCAGAGGAGAGAAAAATTTGATGAATTCTTCATGAGTTAAGGACCTGGAAAAAACACTCCAAGGGAAAAACTGGGTTGGCTTAGAGATACAAAGTGAGTTTATTACTAGCAGAATCAGAGGAGGATAATGAGAAGTAAAACAAGCCCTTAAAACACCCTTTTCCAATCCCAGGCCCTCTCCTTCCCACTGACAGTGCAGGGAGACAGGATGACAGGCTTTGATCAGTTTGTCACCCAAGATTTTCTTGCACTACTCAGGGACAGGAGT
>VRYO01000369.1:2736051-2793202 GCA_009812075.1 Sialia sialis
CCATGGTCTCACCACAGCCTGCAGAGGAATCTCGGCTCTGGCCCCTGGAGCACCCCCTGCCCCTCCTCTGCACTGCCCTTGGTGTCCCCATGTTGTTTCCCTCACATGTTCTCACCTCCTCCTCTTCTCTATGTGGAGCTAAAACTGCCCCACTATCTTTGTTTTGATTTTCTTTTAAAATCTGTTATCACAGAGGTGTTACCATTATCTCTAATTGGCCCAGCCTTGGCCAGCAGCATGTCCATCTTCAGAGCCACCAGGGACTGGCTCTGCCAGACACGGTGGAAGCTCCCAGCAGCTTCTCACAGAAGCCACTGCTGTGGCCCCCCGGCTACCAAAAACCAGGCCATGCAAAACCAACACACCAGTTAAGAAAGCACTTGACACTTTCTTTCTCTGCATCATTTTGGCTGAGGTATAAAAACATAAATTATTCTCATTATTAATGTGCTAAATCAAGAAGCATCAAGCCCAGGTAGAATAAACACAATTAGAACAAATGGTTCAGGGCACGCAGTTATGTTAATTGAAGATACAGTGTTTCACAGATATTGCAAGATTTAGCAAGTTCTCTACTTTAAGTTGTGCATGAGCTGGTGACTCAGCCTGGAAGAAGTAAGGAACATAAGGCTATTCAACACTTCAAAAAGGACAAAATTAATGATCACTCAAAAAAACCCTGAAACTGCAAGAGAAACCCTGTAACTTCCAGTATGAACATTTTGTGACAAGATAAAGAAGCAGACTGAGTCTCCCAACAGAAGCCAGTGAGGATACCAGAATTACACAATTTCAAAATTTATCAGGGCATCAGCCAATTCAATAACTTTAATAAGATTTGGTTATCAAAAATATGCAGGTTTAAGTCAAGTAATGAATCTTTAGGTCACTTTCAGTTTTTGTCTTCTAATTTATGGTTGGGAAAATTGAAAATTAACACAATTATCATCACATTTAAGATCTTTGAGAAGAATGCCTCAGGGAATTTCTTGATATATCAGAATAAATATTGAGAAATGTTGCAATCATCAAGGGTTTATTTCAAAAGTCATCCAAAAAAGCCAGAAAAGATGGAATTATCCCAGATATAATAGGATGATCAGCATCTGCCACTGGATGGAAATAGTTGGAGAAACTAGTAAAAAAAAAGTGGGTAGTAGGAGCCATCTCACCAAGCAAGAGTAAATAAGGGAAAAATTGTATCCTAGAGATTAGGAGGGCATGAAAACAACACCCCAGGAGATAAGGCCAGGAGGGAGGAGTTCCAACCCTACAGCAGGGAATCGTTTCTGTCGTGTATTTAATGACATCATACAAAATGGAATACTTACATATTTTAGGATGCTGTTGCTATCTTTTCTTCATGCTGCTATAAGATTTAAAAATGCCTTTCAGTTCAATACAGAGAGAGAAACACATAATTCCTTACAAGGGAGAAGTTAGAGTATAGGCAGGGATAGACATCTCAAAGTAATAAAAAGTGTTTCACAGTTGACTTCTTTTCAGCAAGTGTGGTGCTTAAAGCACCAAACTATAGAAATTTAGTTGAAAGTTTAGTTATTTTGTATTTCCTTTGTTCTGTTTAATGGTGCAGGCAATTTTCTTCAAGCAAAATAGAGTCTGGAAAATGAAAAAACAAGTTTAAAAAAGCTTAAATCTGCTTTCATGTGACTGTAGCCATTGGCAGACACCAGTTCCACAGAACCAAACACTTTGGCTGCTTTCTGACAGCAAGGCAGAAAACTGACTGTATCAGCAGCATCTACTCAATTTAAAATAAAGGAAGCCTCCACAAGATTAACCTGTCTTGTCCTTGCTTCTGTGATGCATTTCAGCATCACACCTGCAGTTCAGCAGGTCATGAAGAGGCAGATCATGTGTTACTCCTGGAAGCCATGTCAGGATGGTGATGCTTTCAAATAATGCCTGACTATGCTTGTCAAAGCAAAAGAGCTCCCCTTTATAACCTACTAACACAAACCTTGGACGAGGCATTTCTTCATTCAAGGAGGAAATTGAGTATGCAGCTCCAGTCTAATTGAGCCCTGCACTTCATTGAATGGATCCCATTCAAATTAAACTGGACACAAAGGGAAGGAGAGGTGTGAAGAATTCCGACTTTTGGCTGATGTTTGAATCCAGGCAGGCAGGGGCCATGAAATCCCATATACATCAGCTTGCACACACCTTCACACATACATAGTTTTTCTGGGAACTGGCTCCTGTGCTTGGTCAGATGCAGAGCTCATTGAACTCCACAGGTTAAGAAATTTGAACCCAAGTATACCAAGAGTTCTTGAAGAATTTGCAGAAAATTTTCCATCAGTGCCAAGGTGAGATACTAGTGACATCATTGTCAAAGCTCATGTTACTTTGACTTTGTTAATATTTTCATTTTCTTTTTTAACAGACATGTTGTCACTGTTGTTTGCTGGGAAAGGCTGCCCAAGTTCAAGGACAGAGTTGTGAACCTAATCCGAAGATAGGATATCAGTGTGGAATTGTCTTCAGAGCTTGCTGTGGGAAAGATCAAGAAGGCATTGATCTGTCCATCCGTGATTATGCTCCTAAGAAAGAGCCAGGTATTTTATTCCATGCTTGAAAGAGTGACACAAAATGATACCGGGTACAAGGAGTGCTTTCACTTTAAATTATTTTTGTTGGAATTCCTCTAATTTGACATCTCATCTGAATAATTTAATTATGCATGTTTTAGAGCTCATTTTTTGGCTAGTGATAGCTGAAAGGCTGTTGTTGAAAATAAGAGGTGGAAAGAGGTCACTTACTTTCTGGTGTCAGAACTTAAATGTACAAGAGCTTATTTTGGCAACTCATGATCTTATCTTGGAAGCTGAATATAAGCTATTAATTTTAATGGCATTTTGCCCACTGATAAATGCTTAATTAAAATGAAAATCAACAGATAATTCTTTGAATTGTGATGAAAAGCTAGAGGGCCTTTTCCAGTTCAGCAGAATGCAAAAGTTCCTATTATGTGAGAGGCAAATGCCCACAAATGAGGGGTGTTTGAAATGCCTGGACTACCTGGGACAACTGAAGATCTCCAGGAAGTGTGGAACCTGTTTCTTTTGATACTGCCAAAAAAGAGGAGTACCTAGATGGCAGCAGCTCTTAATACCCATAACCGTACCTAGTCCATAGAGCTGAAGAGGATGAATGTGTAGAGACTGACCCTTACAGTCCTTCATTCGTTTGGGTTTTTTTTCCCCCTTTTTTTCACTTAGCGGACAGATCTGAAACTGCAGACAAGTCATGCTGTGTTGTGTTGCCCCTCTCACGGGCAACACTTAAGTACTGAAAACATATCATTTGTTAGATCACAAGCAACAGATTTGGGGGAACATCATCCTAATCAATCATTTAAACACAAATTCCATTAGAAAAGCTTGCACTGGCTTGAGCCAGAATGTTACCAGACTTGTTCCAGGTCTTTCAAGCCTGGCTGGTCTCAGTGTCTCCCTTACCAGGCAACTTCTGGAAATGCCCTTTCGGGCAGTTTCTCAGTGTGTACTGTTGTCTCAGGAGGGGAATTGCCTCTGTCCATTAGCACTGGCTGAAGTGACTGGACTAGTAGATTCCTCATACTCAGACACCTCTGCTAATAACAGAAATTTGCATACTCAATGTACCTGTATGGCATGAGAAATATGTCACCCATGAGAACTGCAAGCTTGGTGTAGAGTATTTCCCTGCTTGCCTTTGTGGGCAAATAACACACACAACAATTGTTAGTATGGCTATTGTGGCATACAGAAGAGCCATTATGAATTGCAACACTGGGACTGTGTCCACAAGCAGGTACATCAACTCATCATTCTCATCATTCAACCAAGAAACAGGCAGGTGTTTGAACATAAATCAAATAACCCTATTGACAATAAAAAATACCATAGAAAGACAGAGGAAACAACAGAAATGGGCACTTTAGTTCATTGTGAAGGGAAGATGAGGTTTCATTTGGCAAGACAGATTTTTGGACTAGAACCTTGTGTTTGTTGTGCCATAGCAGTGCATGAAGGGCATTCTGCTGCAGGGGTAAGGCAAGCTGGCTCTCCAAGTCACATAAAGTGTTGTCCACAGATTGGACTTGATGGTCTTGAAAGTCTTTTCTGACCTAATTAATTTTGTGATCTCTGGTGTTGCATCCCCGGAGGCCTGTACAAAATCCAACTAACTTGGGCAAACTGATTTCATCAGCTCTGCATAACTGAAATGTGCCCCTGTGCTTGAGGATTCCATGAACCAACCCAGCCTCATGCCATCGCACAAACATTGCTTTCACATCTTCTATGCATCACTTGCTTGTAAGTGACTGTGGAATGAGCTCATGGACAGTCGCTGAAACAAGCCTAAGTATCCTAGTCAACAAGCAGAGTATTTTGGGATTGTGTTTTTGCACACTACCAATCTACCTTTGCCCCTGAGTTCAAAGTGGCAGGACCTATTAGCTAGTTCTTTGGGCAAACAGTGGATTCAGGACATTTGACCCTTGTATGTCCTTATGTGGGGAGAACAGACCCTTTGGGATGCATACATGTGATAAGAGTATCACAGATCAAAACTCTTCAACGTATATAAGTATATTTGAAAGAACACCAAAATCTTAGGTGTGGTGTTGGAATGTAGTCTAAATAAATAACTGAGGTTAATCTTATTTTCATTAAATCTCTAAGTAGCCTATGCTACTATAAAGTCAGTGGAAGCATGCCTCAACAACATGCCTCATGAAAATGAGGTTAAGCTCTGGTTAAAAGACTGACATTAAGAACCTGCATTTGAAAACCTCAATCCACATGCAATCTATGATCACAGTGTGACTTTCATATTGAATCACCAGATGGAAAATGCCCCATGACCATGAGCATTTGAATGTCAAATTTAAGTCAGAAATAGCTGTAAAAAATGTAAATAGTACTTTCTAATTTTGTTCTGGTTTGTCCAAAACCCTGGTGTGAGTGCCATCCCAAGCACAGTGTTTAACCTTGAGAAGAAAAGTGCTCTCTCCTCTAATGCCTATCTCTCCTCTTTTTAGCTGAAATTTCCAAAGAGGAACTAGACCAAGAAGATCCTTATCTGCATGATGGCTGCAGAGGTGAGTCAGGTGACTAGTCCTGCTAGCCAGCTCTTTTGTGATTGCTTTCAATAAAGTGAAGCCAAATTAGATCTAGAGATTAGACAAGGCCCTTTGCCTAGAATAGTTACAGGTAAAAAACCATGAGGAAGAGCCTTTCCAAAGAGTAATGGGCCATTATGTGATGCCTAAATTGTTCCTAAATACAAGGGAGGCATTGTCTCTCACAGTGGAGTCCATTTTATCCAACTGAAGCTAAGACAATGCATTTAATTTCTACTTAAATTCTAGTGGGTAATATCTCAGAAGTTGTCACCCTTGAACCTGTGGAGTTCTTTAGATTCTTCAGAATACGGTGAACCTATATTAAATATGTGCATCTTTTATTCCTGATGTTTGAATATGAAATTAAACTTGTTTCTGTTTGACAAGTATCACCTGAAAAAAAGAAAGACAGAAATGGCTATTGTCCTGATTACTCATACTCCTCTGTTTCCTTGGAAATGTGCATTTGGAATATTGCTCTGCTAAGTATTCTGATTTATTGCTTGTCACATATGATTTTAATGTCTATAAACCTAAACCAGCAGTGACTCATTGTTTTCTGCCAGCATTTCAGAACTCAGAAGTGTATTTAGGATTAAATCAATTTAATAGGCTTATTATTATTTCTGATTGAAAAATTATTTACTGTGCTAAGTTCTACAGCTGTTACACTCTGGAGAGAATGGGAATATCTACCAGTTCATTAGTGAACCATAGTCAACAGTGCCTCTCTTCCTTGTCTCCAGTTGCTAATTACAAGAGATGACATAGAAATATGTGTTATGTATTTTCCTAGCATTATTTCTTCATTGTGGTATTTCTCAGTTAATCAACTGCCTGCAGGAGATGGATTGATATTGCTAATTGCCAATTCGTGGTTCTGTCTACAGTATATTTTCTGATTAACTTGGCATACCAAAAGTATTTCTAATTTTCTGAACTTGAACAGGGGAAACTTTAATTTCCTAGCCAACGGAACTTCCAGCAATTTGGTTTGGAGCACCTTTGTGTTACATGGGGAAATTGATTCTGTTCTTTTAACACTTCCATTAGAGGTTTGTCCTGGTTTAGGGGACAGGTGTTGCCAGAAAGAGGCAGAAGCTTTTCCTAAAGTGGACAGTGAAAATCCCCTCGCTCCCAGTTTACTATAATTTGGAAATTAAGGAGCTCTCAGGCAGAAAAATATGGGTTTAGGAATAACAGTTCTTTACTGATGTGTCTACAAGACAAACAAAAACATCAGCTATGAAAAGAAAAAAGAACAGCGATAAGACAGAAAAAAACTCAGTCCCTTTTTCCAGTCACAGACACTCTTCTCCTCCACGCGGCCTCGGTGAGAGCAGAGCAGGCCCCTCACAGCCATGGCAGCACAGCAGGAGCAGGGAGGCGAGGCAGCAGGCTGTGTCCTTTCTCCTGTTGGGAGAAAGGTGAAGGAAGACTCCGCTCACTGTTTCTGGGTCCTGGTGCTCAGCGCTGTTCTCAGAAGCAGGAGGTGGTAGCAGTGCAGGGGTGCAGGCAGATCCAAACCACAAAGAAAAAAGGAACATCTCTCCTCCATGTTCCAACCAGCGAGTGTCCCCCAGGCAGGACAAAAGCAACCAAACCCCCAACCACCCTGACTCCTCCAACCCCTCCCTCCACCAGTGATCAAGCCAGCCAGCAAGCCCCCCATCCCATTCCTTTATCTTGAGCAATTAAGAACTCCAGAGCCGCCCTGCTAGCTCTTTTACATGATAATGGAAAAAATTCTCAACTTTTTACCAAAGAAAAGAGTAAATCCACCCCCCCAACCCCCAACAAGGTTTTACTGTGTCAGGGTGGAGCTCACAGTATTAGCAGAGATTCAAAGAGCAGAGGCTGTTGATCTCAATCACAAAACTATGGTTCCATCTAATTTTTAGTGATGAAGGCGTCACATTGGCCCAGTCATCATTAGAAACCGTTGTACTTTAAAAAATATTTATAACATATTACAGCTGCAATTGCTCACATGGATTGTGCCCAACACCTTTTGTTTAATGCCTATCCAGTCATTCTAAAAACAGGACGTGGGTTCTGTTTGTACTAAGAATATCTACAGCCTTACAACAAATACTTGTTAGATGTATATAACCTTTTCTCTATTTTGAGAATTTGAAAAATTTTTAATATTAATTTCTATTTTAACAAGGTCAGAAAAAAGTTTTCTTAATGATGAGCCAATTTTTGTGTAAATTATCTATTCTCTTTCTGTTTGTCAGAATAAACCTTCCTGTATTAATTTTTAGAGATTTCAGGGCTTAGCCATTTCTTTTGTATATGTGTATTAACTTATTTTCTAAATAATTCAAGTATCCTGTAGATTAATGGTTTGTTTCTGCTCCTATTAAGAGCCTCTTAATTACATGAGATCTTTTAACATATCCATTAGGTGGTGGTCCCTGCTCTCAGCAGTGCAGAGACACAGGATCCAGTTATGTCTGCTCCTGCTTTGTTGGCTATCAGCTTCAACCAGATGGTATCACCTGTGAAGGTAAAACAAATAAAGCCATTGTTTCAATTATAAACATTCTTGTTTTAAAAGATCAAGAATAGATACAAAAATACCCAGAGAGAAGAGATGGAAGTATGCTTATGTCAGCTGGAGAAAGAAGTGAAGTCAGTAAAAGTTGATTTGAATGGAGTGTTGAATTGAGAACTGTGGGAAGAGTAAATTAAGAGAGGGTTAGTGGAAAAGGCAGAGAATTTAGAATTGAGAAGAGATAGTGTTTAAATTTGTTATTGTGAATGAAACCAAAATAGAATATCTATTCTCTCTTGTAAAAGTGGATTGTTTTTAATAAGGTAGACAAAATAAATAGAGTAGGATTCTTTAGCTTGTTAAGGACACAACTGAGAGAAAGGATAACAGTAATTTCACACTGATAAGCCCCACTTATTTCACTGAAGAATCGAGCCGATCCTGGAAGTGTGGCTGATCACCCAGTGCAACTTATTTATGGAGAAATTCTGGCAAAGTGCCAGCCTGGAAGTATGAGCTGGCTGGGGAGGGAGCTGTTGCGGAGCTGCTGCCACGTGGGTGGCGAGCCAGAGCCGGTTTTGAGCAGCGAGGAGGTGGCAGGTGGCCGGCTTTGAGGACGTGGTGAGGCGGCAGCGGGGGTTGGCTTCGAGTGCGCAGCAAGGAGGCGCTGGGCAGTCGGCTTCGAGTGCGTGGCAAGGGGGGCGAGCCGCCGGCTTTGCACGGCGCGGGAAGCTGCCGCTGCTGATCAGGCGGGAAGCTGCGGCAGCCAGCACTGGGGACAGGAGTGCCGGGGCCCGTGGCATGGGGAGGGCACCTGTGGCTGCGTTTAAAGGCTTCGCCGGTCTGTGAAAACTGTTTGCAAATTGAGCACCTGACAGCAAACCCTGTGATCGCGCGATTCTGTTACTAACTCGTTACTTTGTTGCACATGGATCCTTGCTTTTTTTAAAAAAAGTACAGCTTATCACCCGGTGCGGCTTATTTATGGACAAATTCCGATGTTTTCCCAGCTACCCACAAGTGTGGCTTATAACCAGATGCGGTTTATGAATGTGAAATTACTGTAACGTTTTTGTGTTCCATGAGTGGCATGGGAATTGTCAAGGAAAGATTGTTAGTTTTTCCCAGAAGAAGAATTGGTTCTTCCCTTCCCTCTGAGTATGGTCAGGCTCCCCAGGGAATGGGCATGGCCCCAAGGCTGACAGAGCTCCAGGAGTATTTGGACAGCACTCTCAGGGATTCACAGGGTGGGATTGTTGGGGTGTCTCTGCAAGGCTAGGAGTTGAACTTGATCATTCCTGTAGATGCCTTCCAACTCAGCATATTCTAATCTGTGACATCAAATGAAATGGGCTGGGATAGAGGTTGCATTTGACTTCAGGCATATGCAGTGTGACATTTGGCTCTGAGCTGGTGAGCCCAGGTTTCTTGTGGCTGAGGGATATGAGCCCTTCCAGGGCACTGTTCACCTTGCCCATCCTGCATAGCTATTCAAGGGTGACAAGTGCTCCAGATGAAGAGTGCCTTTTTCTGTCAGTGATTGGAAATGGAGTCTTAAGTAGTTCAGATACAAACTTCAGAATATAAATATTGGTGATTTGTCAGATTAACACTAACCTAGCTGAACATATAAAAAGGAAGAGCTTTAGCATTAAATACATATGGATGTCAGATTTTCTTCTGCATTCAAAGCTAAAATTAAAAAATTCCCAAAGGAAATGTCTATCAGTAGCTGTAAAGTAAAAAGTCACAACTTGGCTCAAAGAGCCTTTCAACCATCTCTTGATGGAATGCAGAGTAAGGCGATGATTTCTGAAAGTTTGCCTCATTCATATAGTCGCTATAATCCAGCCATTAAATCACTGAGGTTGGAAAAGACCCTTAAGATCATTGAGTCCAGCATAAACCAAATACTGCAAACTTTACCAGCAGACTATGTCTACACATCCTAGCTCTAACAACCTTAGACATGTCCAGTGACCTAATCTACTACTAGACTCAATCAGATGATGTTGGCTTTTTGCTCTCACTCATTTAACCTTCCTCTTCTTAAGTACAGTGAGTCAGTAAGTCCTGGTACCAAAAGGATCCAAATGTCTTTGCTGGCTCACGTCCTGGCAACAGCTGTGTAGTAAGACGTGAGTGTGAGGCCAAATCCACCCCTTTGTATTCTGATGCTTAGAGGAATGCCCGGTTGGAAGTGTGCCCACAGCTAGCCTTTGACCTCATCTCTTCCCAGAAACATCATGATTCTTATTAACTCTCTCTTACTTATTGTTAAATAATTTTGCATATTGTAGATATTAACGAATGTATCACTGGGACACACAACTGTGGGATTGGACAAACATGTGTCAATACATTGGGATCCTTTCGCTGTCAGCGGGACACCAGCTGTGGAACTGGTTATGAACTAACAGATGACAGTCGTTGCAAAGGTATGTCCTGTGCAGAGAAACTAGAATCTTCTGGTCTCAAGTTAAAAACTAAATACATCATCATGTCATGCTCTTTGGCTTTTGGTAAATACATGTGTAACTGAGACATATGCGCATCAAGGACAGCAGCTTTCCCACCTGCCACCTTGCAAATAACTGGATCATGCAGCTGGGGGCTGCAGCAAAGGATTCCAGGGGAGATAACTGTACTTCACACTGGAAATTTGTGTTGCATGTTAGGAGCTGCTCTGGGGGCTAAAACAGCCGATTACGAAGGCTCAGAACTCACACTATACACAATACCCTGGAGATAATTTTTGGCTAGCTCCAGTCTGCTCTGTGGAGTTCATTGCTCATTTGTGAGTGGAGTGCCTAAGTCCTGCTCTTGGAGCATATCTAATGGTTTAGATGCACCTGAATCAATCCAGTTTGCACATTCTGGAGTGTGAAACAAAGTATGGCAAGTGAAGCAGCCAGGTGATTCAGTTTGAAAATGTGAAGGAAGAAAAGGAAAGTAAGCTTTTACCCTTAGGAGGTTACAAAGGGATTAATTTCTTAATCACAGCATTTCTAGGGATTTAAAAACATAAAGAGTCTAAAACCACTGCTCTTGACTGGCTGTGTTTGAACAGAAACGTAACAGTCTTATAAAAGAGTTACTTATTTCAAGTTCCATTTAGCTTAAAGAATGCTGTTATGTGCATCTGTAACTTCACCTGGCGTGCTGCCTTTTCAGAGATGTAAACTAGCAGCCAGCTCCAGCTGATGTGGAATTGGTTTTCACTGTGAAAAGGTCTGTTCTCCCTAAGCTTAGAACAGTTTATAAATAAACTAATTTAATTCCACTGAGTAAATTAACCAAAATTCTAGGTAAGGTTTTACTGTAGGAACTGATCAGTGATGAACAATAGATTGAATAAAAAAGCTGATGAACAAACTCCAATGCAAAACCTGCTGAACATTAAGCAAGTTTTTGAAAGTATCATGGTGTAACTGTGATCCCTTTGAAGTAACACTTCCATTGGTTTGAATAACATCATATTTAGGCCAACAAATAGCTTACTGGCAAGTATTAACTTATCTCTCTGTTGGAAAAAAAGGAGTACAGATAGTAAATTACACCTGCCACTAATGTTAGAAAGTTCTTATCTGGGTAAGATATGTTACTAATGTTAATTATTAACATTATGTTAATAGTGATAAAAATAAAAAAAATAATAATCTTCATGAATGGTTTTTAAATGCCAAATAACATGACTGAGTTGTGCTACATGTAGAACCCTGCTAAACCCAATTCAGTATTAACCCAACCTAAACATGGAATGGTCTCCACACTCAATTTTTAAATCTCACAAAGCTCTAGGGCTACTGTTGTATCAACTGCATGAATGAGAAAGCTGAGGTACTGTGTTGCTGGAGAGTTTCTGTATTTTGATGGCTTTAGGAGATTTTATCCCATTGCCAGGGGTCAAACATTAAATTTCAGTTGCTTTATGTGGACAGGACTATATTCGTGAGTGAAACCCCATTTGCCATTGTCTCCTTTAGCTGCTTAACATGAACAATGATTTATTAATAAATATTTATTGTCTATTCTGACCTGGAGTAGAATATTAAAGTAAGCAGAAGTAACATTTAGGTACATTTTAAAGCATGATAATGCAGGGATATTGCAAGCCTAATATGAATAGGAATTGAGGCAAATTAATTCACTTATTAAAGAAATTAACAATATCTGCATTGGATCTAAAGTTAAAATTAAAATTGCACTTTAGTAATTAAGTCTTCCGGACTTCAAAGCTAAGCACACTGCTGAATCAAGGCTGAGCAATGCTCAGTGTGATGCTTTAGGTACTGTGTAATAGTTTTGAATCATTTAGTTGTGAGAACTAAACTTGTAGAACATAATATGCACAGACATACCCCTATATACAATATTAATTAATAAAATAGTAAAAAAATATTAATATACCTGGTGGTCTTTTTTGAGGTAGTAAGTCAGATTGATCCTGGATCACAGAATTCTGGGAAGGTATGCTGAGGATTAATCTATGCGATGATTTTTAACTATGTCTTGTGTTTTAAATGCAATGAAAAAATTTGTTGAATTCCTGCTAACAATTTTTTTTTGTGATGTACCAGATATTGACGAATGTGAGACTGGTACTCATAACTGCCCCCCCGATTTTATCTGTCAGAATACTCCAGGATCTTTCCGTTGCCGACCCAAGCTACAGTGCATGAGTGGGTTTATACAAGATGCACTAGGCAACTGTATTGGTAAGGCATGTTCTTATCCTGGGGAATACTCCAGTGTTGTCTGGCAGAAAAGTTGTAGTTTACTAAGTGGGTTCTGAGCTACTCAAACTACTCTTCATCTTTGTATGCATTGCTCTTTCCTTGATCCCACAGGTAAGAGTGTCAGATGAAAGCCATTTAAATAAAAGATTTAAATATTAGATCACTATTTTTAATGAGATTATTATTTAAGGTGGTTAGCTTTCTCAAGTCTTTGGGTGTTTTTTCTGAAACAAAATTTATAAAAAAATTGTGATGTATTTTATCTAATTCTGTCCAAAAGGTTTTAGCCAAAGCTTTGTGTAGAAACCTGTAAATGTGACATTCTCTGCAATATCCTTTGATGTTAGTCTGCTTGGTTTTACAGGCATGTAGGTCTTTCCAGACCTGTCCCACATGACAGCCCATCAAGAATTTACTGTGCAGGAGGAAACGTACTGTGGAGAGGAGTTTTTCTTTAAAGAGTGATTACAATCTTGTCAGGTCAATGCCTTGTTTCCAAGACTCTCCAAAACCAGAATTATAACCTTCATATAAATTCATTAAAATTACTGGTTTCCAGCAGACTCTATATGGATTTGTCTAAAGTTACCTACAAATCTATCAGTTATTCCCTTGAGTATCATTTTCAAGTTTCAACTCAACTTTTAATTTTCCCATTGGCACAACAAGTCTTGGACTTGTGGAACTGGCCGAGCAGCAGCAGCTGCCAAGTTGCACTCATTATCAGCTCCTTGCTCTCCTGTAGTATTGAAATCTGACACTGGAGATAGACTGAAAACAAAACTGCAGCCCTTAAAATGAGGGGAACCAGTGCCTGTGCACAGCAAGCCCTCTGAAGGCACACACCTGCCACACGTAGTGCCAGCTTCTGATTACAGTAATTTCACGTATATAAGGCACACCTTTTTGACTGAACTTTCGAGCCTACCCCGGAAGTGCGCCTTATCACCCAGTGAGCCTTATATATGGACAAATCCCCGCGAACTGCCAACCTGGAAGGGCGAGCTGGGCCGAACTGAGAAGAGAGCTGGCAGGTGCAGCTGGCAGCTCCACGGGCCAGGTGTGGAGGCAGCCCTGCTGGCTGGGGGCGGAGGCAACCCCACATGCCGGGGATGGGGGCACCCCCAGGGCAGGGAAAGCCACACGGGGCGGGGCCAGCAGTGGATCCTCACTGCAAAAAAAAAAAAGTGCGCCTTATAGGCCAGTGCGCCTTATATATGGACAAATTCCGTGGACTTCCCGGCTGCCCAGAAGCACGTCCTATAGCCCAGTGCGCCTTATAAGTGTGAAATTACTGTAACTTGCTGCCATGGACATCAAAGTAGCAATAGTTATGCCCTGTAAAATGCATTAGCTCAAGATCTTTAGGTAGTTTTACAGCCTAACTTTACATGGGGGGAATCAAATGCTGCTCTGTGTGGAGCTGAGGGAATTTTGTTGTTGGATTTGTGACTCTGATCATCCAGTAGAAGCTAAGAGCTTAACCAGAACACACAGACTGAAGCAGAACTGGTTAAGCTGGTGAGCTGAATTGTTAACCGGCTCTTTTTATGTCTAGGAGAGACTTTTAAAGGCTTTGAAGCAAATACAAATTCTATAACAAATTTCCACTGCTTTTCAGTGGTATATGGCTTTTGTACCTCCCCAGACTTCACTCTGGAGGCACTGTGTCAGTGAAGCCAAATGCCATGAATAGCTGTCTCCTCCCACAGGCAGGACTTTTCTCTGAAGGGTTACATAATGAAACTATCTAACCTTAAACCTCTTGAAACCAGAAAGAGTTACACTGACTTGTGCTCTTGTAGATATCAACGAGTGTCTGAGTACCAACATGCCGTGTCCAGCTGGACAGATCTGTATTAACACTGATGGCTCCTTTACCTGCCAGCGAATCTCACCCAGCTGTGGCCGAGGCTACCATCTCAATGAAGATGGAACAAGATGTGTAGGTGAGTGATGGTTGGGAAGAAAAAGCAGCTCAAAGAAAAGAACTCACATATGTAATTTATGTTTACTAGTTTCTTGAACTTTGCCCAGGTTTTTATCATTCCCACAGTCAGTTCTTGACCCTGTTCTTTCCCTCATGGCAGTCCCTGCAAGTGAAGAATGACAAGCATCCACCCTCTGTCCTTCATATAATTCATGAAACCCTATGTTTTGAGAAGCGGAAAATGATTGCCAGCTCCCATAAATGGCAGTGGATGTGACTGTGTCAATGCAGCAATGCTGTGTGGTCCCAAGTCTCCTTAGTACAGAGAGAGAACACAAGGTTAACTCAACATGCCACGGAAGCCATTCAAGTAACATTGAAAGAAATAGATGCCTTTGGCTGGCTTTTAACTGAGGTGGATTTTGCAAAAAGAGGCCTTTTTATGTGTTTTCTATTTCTGTGAGTGGCTTATCAAAGCACTAGTGAGGACTCTGGTCAAAGACAACTTAGATTCAATGAAGATCTGATCCACAAATACTGAGTGTACATAATAAAACAATTTTGGACCTGAATTCCTCCAAAGACTGCCTGATTACCTCATCACTTCCTCCCAAGTCCATCAACATTAAGGACACCTTAGAGCTAACTTGCTCTGGTACAAATAGTTTGGATTTGCTACTCTGATCTTTTGAAAGCTGAGCATGATGACATCCTGTTTTCTGATTCAAAACACTTTATAACCACCAGGGAACAAAAAAATATGTTAACATGTTGCTCTTCTCTCAACTTGCATAGTCAGAAGCATACTCTGACTAAAATCGCTTCTTGTTTTAGATGTGGATGAGTGCTCATCCTCTAGCCAGCCCTGTGGAGAAGGACACGTTTGTATCAATGCCCCAGGCAATTATCGCTGTGAGTGCAAAGCTGGCTATACTTTTGATGTCATCAGTAGGACGTGTATTGGTAAGTGACACCATCAACCTAAGTATGTGCAACCATGCACTTACAAAATGATCCTATATAAAGAGTCTTACTGCTCTCTGCATACCCCCTGTCATCAGAATGCAAATTTGACTGCCATATTACTTGGCTGACTCTAAAACCATATTAAAGAGCTGCTGATACTTCAAAGGAAGGTGTATTAGTATTGTCAACATGTTATCTGCTATCCTATTAAAAGGTAAGGTTGTGAAAGTGTGTAATTGTTTTCTGTGATATTTTATATAAGCACCTACAACAAAAGATTCCTTTGGAAGATCAAAGCAACTTTCTTTTGGGTACATTTAATCCAATTATACTCTGGGTGCTTCTAAATCAGCATTTTGAGGACTTCTTCTCTGTTTAATATGAAATTTAAATCTGGAAAATAGCATTCAAACTTTTATAGCCACATTCTTGTCCAGACTGGTACAGCAGTGAGGCAGTCAATCCACAGACCTCTCTGTGTGTTCGTCATTGCAGATGTCAATGAATGCAGACGCTACCCAGGTCGCCTCTGTGCTCACAAGTGTGAGAATACTCCTGGTTCCTACTACTGCACTTGCACCATGGGCTTCAAACTTTCAGCTGATGGTAGATCCTGTGAAGGTACGGCTCTCAGTGCTTTGGCTATGGAGTGTGAGAAACAGCTCATTGCTCTTTCAGCTATTTTTTCAATTTTAGCTTGCAAGACTGCACTGGAATGATATGAGAAATGATCACAGTGCAGTCTCTTTGATTACAGCAATTTCACAACTAATCCGGCACACCAGATTATAAGGCACATTTCTGGGCTGCCGGTAAATTTCTGAACTCTGTCCATATATAAGGTGCACCAGACTATAAGGTACACTTTTTCAGCAGCCGTGGAGCTGAGCTGAGCTGCAGAGACGAGCCAAGCTGTGGAGCTGAGTTGAGGCACGAAGCTGAGCCGAGCCACGGAGCTGTGGCAGCCGTGGAGCCAAGCCGAGCCGCCGAGCCACGGCAGCTGTGGACCCCAGTCATGGAGCCGAGCCATGGCTTGACTCAGCTCGCACTTCTGGGTTGGCGAATTTCTGAACTTTGTCCATATATATGGCGCACCAGATTATAAGGCGCACTTCTGGGTTTCGATCAAAATTTTAGTCAAAAGGGTGTGCCTTATAGTCATGAAATTACTGTACATGAATGCTGCTGTGCTTAGTTGAGGCCACTGTAGACCACAGCTTGAGTAGACTGGATCATTTGACAGGATAAGATGACCCAGCCTAAAGCTGCACTAGGAAAGGACATCAGGAAGAATTTCTTCACTGAAAGAGTGGTCAGGCATTGGAAAGGGCATCCCAGGGAGGTGGTGGAGTTGCTTTCCTGAAGGTGTCCAAGGAACGTCTGGACATGGTGCTCAGTGCTCTAGTCTGGGTGACAAGGTGGGGCTTGGTTACAGGTCTCAATGGTCTTGGAGGTATTTTCCAACCTGAATGTTTCCGTGATGCAGAGGTGTACAGGTCTGCATTTGCTGTGTTTTGAAGGGTGATTCAACTTAATCAGGTTCAAAAGCTTTTAAACCAGCCTTGCTGACATACAGACACAAAAATGTAAGTGTTGGCCTAAAGATTCCCTCCCAGTCTCACACCTTGAAGTACGGTAGGTTATTATAGTACAATGCAAATGAACCTGTAGTGCCTGTTAAGAGTAACACACTCAGAGCCTCATTGTTTCAAGGTTACCCAGTGATGTGTGCCATCCTTTTTTTAATTGAAAAAAAATTATCTTCCAAAATTTTGTCTTATTCCAGTATTAGGAGTGATGAATATTTTAAGAAATTTGGGGTTCAGGTGTATAACATTGCATTTCAGATTTGAATGAGTGTGAGAGCAACCCTTGTAGCCAAGAGTGTGCCAATGTGTACGGATCCTACCAATGCTATTGCCGTCGTGGATTCCAGCTCAGTGACATTGATGGCATTTCATGTGAAGGTGAGCTCTGTGGTACTGCAGAAGTAGGATGGGTGGCCATTTCTTATTGTTGCCATAACAAACACGAGCAATTCTATGTAATTTTTTTAAGTCTCTCTGGTATTTCTTGTGAAACTGTATTTAATGAAGGTTGCCCCCATGTCCTTCTCTAGAAGCATCTCTTTGCGTGTGTGGTGTAATTTTTGCTGTTTAGATTGGCCCAATTTTGTAACTTGACAGAAATTTGTCTTTTTCCTGAGAGACTACCAGAATTTCTAGTCTTTAGCAAGTGGAGATAAAAGCATATTTATATGTTACATATGCAATATATGATATTACTAGGTAGCATTTTATATATCCTCTTTTCGGGGCTGATTCGGAACTAATGTGTTCTCAAGGAGGATGTGGGTGTGACCTTGTGGCAAGATCCTGAACTTAGACTTAGGTCTCTAAGACTTACTAAACAGTGAGGCCTTGGCCAGAAGACCTAGTTTTGATTTCCTTTTTGTAAAAAAAAGGATAAAACTATTCTTCTCCCTCCCTTTTATAAAGCACTACAATACATGTCACTATAAAGTGCTTGCTCTCATCCATTAGTCTCTTGGGCTCTCATATAGCTTTTAATTTTCTTCAGAGTTCTATTTATTCCTAAAAATCTTTGCTATTTAAGTGTTGTTGGCTAGAGCCACACCTATCTGATGATCTTCCTTTCCCAGAAATTAGAATCATCAAATTGTGTTTGAAGCTCATAGCAGGAGCACTGTACATGCACACTGGGTTGAATGTCATGAACACATAGTAAATTAGTGGTGGTTTTTTTCTTGCAGATATTGATGAATGTGCTTTACCCACTGGAGGACATATCTGTTCCTTTCGATGCATTAATACTCCTGGGAGCTTTCAATGTACTTGTCCCTCTACTGGGTACAGGCTGGCACCCAATGCACGCAACTGCCAAGGTAGGTTCAATAAGTGCAGGGAGACCTCACTGGGCTGTGGAATTCTGAAAATTTCTAGCAGGTTTTGTATTTGAAAAATGCCTTTTCTTTAACATTATAGGTAATACACATCAGCTAGATATCTGAAAAAATCAGTCTTTTATAATAAATATACAGGAAGTTTCAGTTACAAAGTGATTCAGTAGAGACTACTTTTTAAAACATTATTAAATAATTGTTAAAAATTCTTACGATAAAGATTCCTGTGGTGAAGTGCTATGAGTTTGTTTAGACATTAAAAGGAAATATAGTGCTGTAGACATGTCAGCAAACATTTGGGTCTTGTCCACTTAGTGGCACTGCTGCTCTTCCTTTTCTTCTTCTTGCTGATTGGTTGGGTTAGTGTTCTTTTATGTTCTTCTGCCCTCCCCTTGCAATCCTGCAGTCATCTTTAATTGCACTCCATGTTCTGTAGTATTTAATAGGATACTGTCATTGTCTGGTACCTGCAAGGAGTGGAAAAAGTATGTGTTTAATCCACTCCCCTGTTTCCATTTGGCAGATATCGATGAGTGTGTTGCAGAAAGCCACAACTGCTCTTTCAATGAGACCTGTTTTAACATCCAGGGTGGCTTTCGCTGCCTGTCTTTGGAATGTCCTGAGAATTACCGCAAGTCAGGAGATACGTAAGTACCTTCTTTTTCAAGGTCAGACAGTTTTTTGGTGGCATGATCTCCTTAATGTCATGCCACTGCTGACTGAACACAGAGCAGGCTCCAGCAAATATTGTATTGTATTGTGTTGGCAAACTTACCCTATGTTTTGTGCATACGGGTCTGGTTTCTTTCTCATGCTTCTCCTAAGAAAAAGACACTCCCTTAAAAAATGCCATGTGTGAGTGGTTTGCACCATAATGATCCCCAGAGCCATAAGCAGATACTCTCTGGCTCCCTTGCAGGCAGCATGACAAGAGGGCTACATTTGGCTTTGAAATAATTTGCTTCAATTTCTTCCCTTACTTTCACGCTTCAGCTAAAGGGTTCTTTTTATCTCCCTCTCTGAATTCTCACCTGTACTGTTGCAAAGCATTGCAAGAATGTCTTATTTTTGGTACCATATAAATGAATAGAATATTAAGGGGTCAGAATGTACCTTAAAAATCATCTAGTCCCAACCCTCTCTGCCATGTGCAGGGTCATGTCCCACTAGACCAGTTTGCTCAAGGCCATAGCCAACCTGAGCACTGCCAGTGTTGGGACATCCACCGCACCGGCCAACCTGTTCCAGTGTCTCACCACTGTCACAATAAAATATTTCTTCCTAATACCTTTCATAAATCTCCCCCTTCTTTCAATTTGTATCCAATCTTCACCTGTATTAGAAAACCTAGGAATCCTGGCAAGGGTGGTATGTTAGCTGCAGCTCATAATTGTATCTCTTACTTAGCCCAGATATAGTCTGTGCATTCTGGGGTAGAAAATAGAAGACAGCTCTGGCAGGAGGGGCAGCTGTCAGCTCTTTTATACCCATCAAATAGTGCCAGCAGAGAGAAGAAGTTGTTGCAAACTCTGTTGTGCAGCTGGAGTTTATGGCTAGTGAAGGTGATGCTTTGCCTCCTGCTCTTTGGCTTTCTGGCCATCCTGTCCTCCAGCAAGTCTGCCAAAGACTGCTTCATGGTCCTCCTATGTGCCTTGTACTCAGGTAAGTGTGTGCTCCACCAGCCAGGGAGGAAAGCTGACAGATCACATTTGTTATCAACTCACTATTGCTTTTCCCAGTCATTGTTGGTATGGCCACCATCTGTTAGACAGACCTGAGTACTCTGTGCCTCCTCTCTAGAATGAAGCCAACACTGATCTTCATCTCAGAGATTTTGTGGGGATTAGTTAGTTTGCATTTAAGGCTTAGTCATTGAAATGTCATATAAGTGGCACAGCAGATGTATTTGATCAGAATGTTGGAGAGGAAGTTCATGGTGCAAACCCAGCTATTTGTAAAATATGCTCGTGTTCTGGGAAGGGTAATAGGAATTAAATTTTAAATTATATTTGTAGTATTTGACCAAGCAGTGCCTCATGATGCAGATGTTCTCTTTATTTGTAAGACTGTGGATTCACTGGTATCTTAATTTTTTAAAAAAGGGCATTGTGCAATGGGCCACTAGGCAGAATTAACAGATTTCTACTCTTATGGACATTCCTGCATTGCAGAGTTCAATTTGTAAAATACAAGTCGTACACACATTCCATTTATTTTCTCTCTTATCTGTATTTGACTTCATTAACTATTTGAGCTTCATGGGATCTTTTGGGAAAGCACCAGAATGTCTGAATTGTTTTTCTGTGCCTAGGTTGTTGGGCTCTGTAATGGCTTTCTCTGCCTAACACAGACCTACTCAGAGGGTGAGATCCTTCTGATGTGCTCAGGCTATAATTAGGCTGAGTCAGACACAAATCTTGCAGCTGCTAAGTGAAATTCTAATTATTTTAATTCCTTGAGTTATTATCTTGTTGGATTTATTAGGTATTCCCCTTTCAACAGCTACAAATAGTTACTAAATGTATTGTTGAGGACATGTTTGCATAAAGCAAAGAGAATGTGAGTTCATTGTGATCACTGACAAAGTGCAGTGGATTCCACAGGTGCTCTCACACTTAGCCTGGATACAAATATTCAGTGCGCTGGAGTCAGGGTTTAGGGGTGGGATTACTGGTGCTCACTGGGGAGCAGTTTTATAAGACAGCTCCTTAGCACCCTTTTTACATCCAAACTTATATATCCAAACTTTATATGTCCTTGACTGAATCCATTTTGCATATATACCCCAGCAGGGCTGATAGCCAGCATATCTTTGTTACATTCTGCATGATAATGATAATTAAATTGCATTAACCCAGGCTCTAGAATCAAAGTAGTTGGCTTCTTATCACATCAAGTACAGATACCATTTTTTCCTCTCCTTTTTATTCAAAATACATTCCAGTTTCACCAACTTGGCATATCATGAGAAAGGTAGCATATTTTTCCATTCCCATCAAACTGGCACCTCAGGAAATTTTTTTCCCTGTTCCCCATTATTTTCTTTGGAATAAGTCCAAGTTTCCTTTTTCTTATTTTCCCTTAAAATCTTTATGTATAGGCAACAGCACTCAGTGATCCAGAAGCTCCTTTACCCAATACCTGTAAAGTAGAGGTTTTGGCATAGTGGCTGCTGCAGTGGCAATTGCCATCAGGCAAAGTAATTGCAGTATCATCCCAGGCTATGGGCTGAAACCTCAGGATACTGTTTAGATACTCTGAGCTCCAGGAGGAAATAGTCTGTGTTATCTTCCCCAAAGACAGCAAAATGCCTGGTCTCATCTAAATGGTAAAAATTTTATTGAAGGCCTTATCTCTTCTACTTAAATTCTGCTTTTTGTTTTCCATTGATCAGTCTATAGGCTTGGTACTTTTCCCAGGATAGATAATATCTGCTGCTCCTCATATGAGAACTCAACTTGCTGCTCTGCCTTGCCAAACAGTTTTTGTTTTCAAATTGCATAACAATTAACTTCTCTTTATATGGTATTGAAGTCTAACATTTGTAATATTTAAGCCAAGAAAAATAATAGAAAAGATAAAGAATTGTTTACGGCAACATGTCAGACGTGTGCTGCATTGAGCCAAATGGAGAGCTATTTGTATTTTCTAGACATATCTGCATGTTATTAAGGTTGCCTGGTGCTTATCATTTGGATGTGTTTTTAACTACTTACAATTTTGCCAAAAGGTAACCAGTAGTTGAAATTTGATGTGCCAAGTGCCTGACTCAGGCTCAACTTTCGGCAAATTTCAGCCAGAGCAGTTCACCCATTTCCAAGAACAAGTGTAGAGAGGAACATGCTGGTTTGTGTGTTTTAAAGACATTTTGGTGATTTTTTTGGTAAAAATTATTTTAACAGTTTGCTGCCATGTTATGGAGCAGAAATCTGAAATTTGCTAGGAAATTGCTTTTGCACTTTTTGTCATCCTTACCAAAATCCTCTGAAACTTTTGAAATTGCAAACTTTGTACAATAGCATCCAGCCTTTTTTTTTCTTTCTTTTTTTTTTCTTTTTTTCAAAAACCTTAGGAAATTAGGACCTTGATGGATCCTAAAAACTTAGTCCACTCCTCTATGCCAAAATAGGCTCAGATGTACCTGGAATCTTTCTGAGAATTCTCTATCTAACTTTTGCTTCAAGTCCTTGAATGATAAGGATTTCATAGCCTCTGCAGCAATCTGTGTTTGGCTGTCTGCCTTACTGCAATTTAATTCTTCCTATCAGGAGAGAGGTCCTTTTTTTTTCAGCAACCAAGAGTTCATTTCTGATTTAGGGGTCCTGAGCTTCTCATTGCTCTTTAAAGCAATCTGAGACATGCAGGTCCAACTCAGAGCCTGCTCCCACATAAAGCCACAGGAGAGGAGCCCAGTCTGTCTGTCTGTCTGTCCTGGGCCAGGTACTGCCTGCCTGGACAACCCCAACTCCACGGATAAGCAAGCTGTTTCTTGCATGGGTGAGAGAGGAGTCAACTCGCTAAGAAGAAAATGCATACTTTGAGAAAAGGAGGTTGAATGTAGGGAGGAAGGGATCTGAAGGGATGTCAAGGTGAGGAGAATGAGTCTTCGGTAGCAAGTAAAATGGGGTAAAACTAAATAGGGGGCAACCACAGGGGTCACGACCAAGGGTGATTGATTCCAGACAACTAGTAACAGGACAAGGGGACATTAGGAATAATTTCTTCACTGAAATGGTGCTCAGGAATTGGAAGGGGCTGCTCAGGGAGGTGGTGGAGTCCCCATTCCTGGAGGTGTCCAAGGCACACCTAAATGTGGCACTCAGTGCTCTGGTCTGGGTGACAAGATGGGCCTTGGTCACAGGCTGGACACCGTGGTCTTGGAGGTATTTTCCATCCTTACTGATTCTATGATTCTATTCCCGATTTGGATAAGGACCATCAAGGAAGTAATAATTTGGGATGGCCACACAAAGATCCTGAGGGAAAGGATCTGTGCTTTGGGTCTAGGGCTATGAGGTGGAAACTGAGAGGATTAAGTTTCAGCCAGGAGAGAATGGAGCAAGAAGAGGAGGTTTGCCACTGGCTGAGTAGACAGACAGTCCTGATGTCAAATATTTGACTGAGCAGCAAGGGCCATAGGCTAGGAAAGGGGACAGGAAGAAGAAACTAGATTAGGAAAGACAGGTGAAGGAGACAAGGATAGGACATAAAGGATCAGTGCTGAGGGCAAAGAGAATATAGTTCTGTTTCCTCTACACTTTGAAATGTCCAAGAGCCTTTCCATCTCCAGACAGTGTGCTTGTCCGTCCTCACTACTACTCTGCTGTATCCTGTTTTCCTTCCAGAAGCGAGGATCCAGATTATCCTCTGGTTAAGAGTTGTCTGTGAAGACCAACCACCAGTTGGTTTCATTTCCTGAGAGTTCTGGTCTAAGCACCAAAACCACCTTCCCTGCACAGCTGATCATTAGCATCGATGTCCATGATGTGGCTATGGCTCACTTGGACCTCATGATGTGGTGCAACCTACTGAAAAGAAGGTTCCACCAATGATAGAATAAGCAAGAACCTTTGCAGTGGAACATATTCTAGGAGGCCTAGAAGACTGTTACAGGTCTGGAAATCTATAGCATAGAAGGTATAATGTGCATACAGCATGTTGAGTTAATTTCCCTGTAGGAAGTAAATCATAAAGCCATAAATCTTGCTAATAAAAAGTTCATTTTCCTTCAGTCCCCATTCAATGAGGAATTGTTCCATACCGCTCAGTTCCTTTCAACACAATGAAGTGAAAACCTGACCAGAAGTTAAAGTGAGGGAAGACACAAAATATTTTTATCCTTGTTTTTCTGTTATAAGATGTTGTATTTATTATCTACAAATGGAATCCCTCTAGTTTAGGTAGTTTTCTTTTATCAGTGTTTGGCACATTAAATTCAAACTGGGAGTAATTCTTTGAAACCATTATTTCAGTCACATAAATAAACATCAGAGAACAGAGTAGAAAGTGAGCTAAAATAACTGGGTTCAAATTCAGGAATAAGGATTTAGCAGCAGTATACACTTACTTTTGTAGCCCATGCATCTGATTTCAGAGTTTTGCAAAGACACATACAACTAGCTCTGGGCTCTGGGCTGGTTTTCTCTAGTAGCACTTTCTGCCTGCTCAGCACTCTCCTCTCCTGCTGGGCCCCTTGGCTCTGTCCCGTGGCTCACAGCAGGCCACAGGAGCTCTACAGGCAGCTCACCTGTCCCAAGGAGCCATAGAGCTGGGTGGCACCCAGGCCTTGGGCTGTCGCTCATTACCAGCAGCTTGTTGCATTCCCCCATCATGGGACTTCTTCCTCCCCACTGAAAGGGTTGAAATGCTCTTTGCTTCTTGCCTTCATGGTGTGTGACTCCAGAATGAACTCTGGTTCTTGCAAGCAATAATATTTGCTATCTCTCCTTTGTGGTTATTTGATGGAAAAATTACTGCATATTAACTGAACCTACAATGCAGTGTGCAGTGTATACCACCAAAGTATGAGATAAAAGATGATGAATTTTGAATAATTCTAGCTCCTAGCTGTAAGCACATCTGTTTTCACATATAGCACTCTGAATCAACAGAGCATCCTTTTTCAAGTCTTCGAGAGCTGGAAGCTTTGTTTTTTTGTTCTCTTAAAAAACTCTGCCATAATTTTAAAATGTATTTCACTTTTAAAAAATAATATGAGAGAGCATCTTCATGAGAGTGTAAGTGCTCATAAGCATGTACATGCTTCCAGGAAGTTGTACTTGAAGAAAACATTTCCAACTAAGGAATTAACTGTCTCAACTTGCTCCATGATTTCAGCAAAACCAATTAGCCTCATATTACAACAGCACCAAGTCTTTCTCCTTAGCGGAGTTATTAATTTCAGAAAAGAATGCAGAGCTCTCCATACATGAAAAACTTCAAGAATATCCACACCTAATTAGCTGGCCATACTGTGAAGACTTGTGCGTGATCTTTAAACACATGAATAAAATTAAGAATGCATTCAAATCTTCAAGGAATTGCTTCAAAGAACTACTTTTGTTTGCAAGTAATATTAAAAGAAAACATGCAACACATTAATTGAAGAACTGTGGGTACTTTTAAGTAGTCTTCTTGAAAGCGCCGATTTTGCATATTTCCTGGAATTCAGATCACTGTGCATTGTGAAGTGGGGCTTGCTTATGAACCACAGTTCTGTTGGTAGTGGATACTGCTGATAGGAGCTCAAAGTCATGTCAAAGTAAAGTAATGAAATGGACACTCAGATTCACTTGAGGTGGTAAGAAACAAACCATGCTTTTATGCTGGAACATAAGAAATTCTTTAGGTTCCAAAATTTCAACCTGTGGACCAGATATTGCTTGGAGTGGAGAGACTCTTGTGCATAATTTAATTGATTAATAGTTTTGCATGAGGCAAGTTTGGAGTTAAATGATCATGATGAAATTTTACGAAGTCATCATCCACCTGAGATCGTTGTTTACTTCCACACACGTGCCTGAAAGGATGTTTGGATACCTATGTGGTGATTTGGGCATATCTTTAATCTGAAATTCATACAAACTTACCCAGTATGCAATCCTTTACACACTTCTCAAACCCACCAGGTACCATGACATGTCAGCTCTTCATTAATGTGCTAGTAAATTATAACACTTTTAAATTTGGATGCCTATAGCTGTCTACCATATTTTCTGGACAAAGTTCACTTCTCTCTGGAACAGAATGCACAAAGATTTTGACTGCTTATGTAGAGTATTGTTGTTCCCTGCCAGCCTGTATGTGTGATCTCTTACTAGTGCTCTGCATTTTTCACTGTGACACAGTGCTAAGGGAATGAAAGAAGAGAGGGAAAATTCCTCTCTCACCAGAATCATTCCCATGACTTAGGGCTATGTAAGAGGGGACTGAATGTGTAGAACACATGCTGGAAGCATCAGGCCATTGGATCTTGTTTTCAGGGCTTGCCTAAGATGAGTGTTAGACTCACTCTGGTTCTGATAGTATAGAGGAATACTGTGCTGTATCAGCAGGAAAAGGTTCGTCTTCAGAGACCAACTCCTTGGACATTCATGGTTTTCAGAATACTTCACTCAATCTTAAAATACAGCCAGACATCCCAAGTAGGACGCAGACAACTCCCTAACCACTTAGAATCTCTTCTTTTACTGAACATATGTCCAGCCAGCAAAAAAATAAAACTTGGAGGGGGAAAAAGTACCGGTATTCTCCCTAGGAGAGCTTGGCTGACATAAATGGAAATACACTCTCGCCTCTGCTGAGTTGCCAGACTTGAGCCATCTGTGCGTGCAGAGCAAAGGCAACACTTCTGACAACGGCAAAGCTTCTCCTAAAGCTCCAACTGCAGGCAAGTTCATCCTAATTGAATTTATGCCCCTTTGCAATATGAGTGAGGTGCCAGGCTGAAGAATGGATACAGGATGCAAGTCAGTCTGTCTTTTCCCACCCCCATTGCCCTTGCTCTGCCTCCCACTCACTAAATGTGCGCTAATTCCTCTTGTCTTGTGTTCTCACTTTTCTTGCAGTCGCTGTGAGCGCTTGCCTTGTAATGAAAATAAGGAGTGCCAGAGCCTGCCTCTGAGAATAACCTACTATCACCTCTCTTTTCCTACCAACATTCAAGTACCCACCGACATTTTCCGCATGGGTCCTTCCAATGCTGTCCCTGGGGATAAAATTCAGCTGTCCATCATCAGCGGGAACCAGGAAGGGTTTTTCACCACAAAAAAAGTGAACAACCACAGTGGCCTTGTGGTCATGCAGCGTCAAATCACAGAGCCCAGAGACCTTCTTCTGACAATTCAAATGCGACTTTCCCGCCATGGAACTGTCAACACATTTATTGCCAATCTTTTTATCTTTGTCTCTGCACAGCTTTGATCCCTAACTTACAGTCATCATTGGCTACTCTTTCACTTCAAAGAATATCTTTCCCCCCCAATTTTAATAAAGTTTTAGTTCATCTGTTGCATGCTGCACTTGCATTTATTTGGCATCATCATTACAGTTTTCCACTTTCCACTATAACTGAACATCTGTATTCGTGGAGATTCTTCTGTGTACTCTGCATCATAATACAAAGCAGAAGTTGGTGTCCAAGAGTTTATTACTTGAACATACTGAGGACTGAAAGTTATTAACTTACTTCACACTGTAGGGGAGTCATCTGATCGTGCACAGTTTCATATGTTTAAGTCTAAATTTTCCAAAGGAAATAGGTACATAATTTGAACTGTCTCAACTGAGATGTCTCTACAAAATTTCATCACTTATGCAGCAAATAGTGTGTGTTTTCTGAAAATCTGTTAAAAGGGCAGAATTTGGACCTTTAGGACCCCTGAGGTACCCCAGCACATGGGTCAGTATAAAAGTGTGCAGCCAGATTCTCAAGCCGTTCTATTTATTGTTGCTCCGTTGTATCCTGTGAGCTAATGCTGATTTCCACAAGGTACAGATCCCTAGCTTCTCAGGATGGTACAAAAGCTAATCTCCTCTAAAGAATATTTATTTGAGAAATATTTTATCTTTTTTTTCTGTGGAATTTTTGCTGAATGGAACAGCTAATAACAGCAGAACAGCAATCAACTTTATAATAGCATTTGGCTAATAGCACAGAGCTCCTTTCTGTTTCACAAGCTATAACCTGAAACATTCCCATCTACAGGAACATTGGAAAAAGATACTTGATTTGTCTCATAAGACTTCTGTCTCTACAGCTTCCATTTTAAAGCTGATAAATTTTGACCAGTAAAGACTTTATCCACAACCACCATCACACCAAACCATAAGTGTCCTGAAAAATCTGTCAGAATTCCAATATCCAAATATCCCTTCCTTTACTTTGACTTTCAAGAACAATGTAGACAATACAACTGGAATTTCTTTGGAATTCTTTTGTTTTCTGAGCTGGAAATGGATTTATTTATAACACATAGTCCTTGTGTAGATAAATATTAGCAACTCAGTTCCAGAGATATGATCCAAAAATTAAAGTTCTGCATTACCCTGAGCTCATTACACAGGCAGAACAGTCATTCCGTGGAAGAACAGGGATTAATCCATACAAATGCACCTATAGAAAGAAACCTCACTGTGTAAGTGCTGACAGCACAGCCAGGGTACAAGGGTAGAAACTGGGAACCTTCTGAACCAAGATCATAACCCTTAATCATCTGAGCCCAAGGAATTACTCCATTACCTGGAAGCTGCAGGCTCTCAGGCCCGTCATCAGCCAACACCTGGATCAGGGCGTGATCGCAGCACTCTGCCAGAGTATTACATATTCCCCAAGGCAAAGTTTATCCCAGCTGGCTGACAGGAGTTCAAGTCTCATAAGGAATGCCAGTGTTTAATAAGGCTGTTGACACATCCTTATAAAGCTGCCAGAAGTTGTCAGTGGGGATAGAACCCCAAGGTTTAAATAGTGAGAATATAGGCCCATGCTACTTGAGCTCATGGGGTTTATTACTGCCACCGAAGATGTTTATATGTAAATGCCCTCTGGCCACCAGTTCCTTTTGAGGCCATAATGAAGTAGGATAGATATTAAAAAATAAACTTGATTTTTGCAAACATTATTATGCATTTTTTGGCAGGAAAAGAAGGGAGTTGGAGAACTTGGCCCTCCATATTGTAAAATGCTGCCACATTAATTGTATTTAGCAAGGAGTTCAAGAGCACAAAGCTCATGTTCCCCTGTGTTAGATGCTTGAATGCTGCAGAGCCACTGGGACTTTCAGGAGCATGTATGTATTTACATTGTGTTATTTATATTTTCCAAATGAAAATGAAATCCCAGCTTCTGGTCCAAATAATTTACTGAATGAGTCTAACAGACAATACAAAAGATAATCATACCAGGACCCTAGAAGAATGAAAAAATTATGCTCAAGAAATAATCAGAGCAGCTGATCTATTTCTTAACTTTCTTGTCTTTAAATGAAAATGTCTAGAGGAAAGATAGTCTCCAAAGCTGCAATTTGTGCTAGAGGCAGAAAACTTGAAGGAGAAGTAGAAATAAAGTTCTCAGCACTGAGGAAGAAACTTTTGCCAGTCACAGTCCCCACTGTAGGAAAGCACAAGCAAAACGGAAAATATCAGCTCATCAGAAGATGAAATACAAAGATTATGTGTAAGGACAGAATTATAAAGTATTATGAGAACAGAGCATATAATTTATATCAAATATCAGGATTTGAAATAGATGTTAGTTGTCAAGTTCTCCCGTTTGGAGATGTCCAAAAGATGAAGCAAGGAGAGATCAAAGTGTTGTCAACTGCACTTTGGATATGCTGGCATGAGGCAATTAACGGGGAAAGCAAAAGAAAGGAAATCAGAGAGTGAGCATAATGAAATAACAAATCTCATGGACAGAGCATGCAAAAAAAAAAGAGACTGAAACAAATTAGTGGGATTTGTAAGAGGAGAAACAAAAGGTACAAAGAAATAGAGTTGACACAGACATTTATATGTCACACTTGTGGTTATGAGCTGGATGGATCTAGAAACTCAGTTTACATGAGAACACAAATCACTTCTGACCATCGAGATCCCCTGATCTGTACCAGTCATGTCAGAAGGCTTTATTCCATGGAGGAGAATCATGAATGCAAGTCTTACTTAGGACTTCATTTTACTCTGAATTGTGGCTTTATTGGCAAAGTATTTCAGAAATATTTGTATTTACCTTTTGTTCCAGCTGAAGTCAAGAGTAAAGCTCCCTTTTATTCCCAGGAAAAAGCAAAAGGAGACCACTACTGAATGTCTGACACACTCCCATCACAATGTTTTTTGCATACAAATTCTGTTATCTAAATACAGTTGTGGTAATTTAGGATGTTCTATGTATTTTAACAGTACTTAATCAGTATTACTGGCCCAAAACAAGTTATGCAAGGTACTGTTTATAGTGAGGTGTCTAGGACAGGACAAGATTTCATACACAGATAATGGTGGGAAGTAAAAGGTCTCTTCTGGCCTGTATCTCCCTTCTGCCAGTCTCGAAGCATCAAGTACAGGGTGTGAATACCAGGCTCAGCTGGTGTTTATTAACTCAGCTCCATTGCCTCCCTGTGGACTGTGCCAGTTCATATTTCTTGAAGCAGGAGTTCCTTGATATTGATTTGTGTTTTTCCCTTATTTAATTTAATACAGTATCAGCATGTTTGACTTACTTTTCATTGATGAGCAGAGGTGGGAACATGCAATAAGGAGTTACTGATATACTGATTATAAATAAAGCCATAAAGTACCTTTGAACATATTAAAAAAGTTAGTTTGTAGATGTAGACTGGGATAACACATTTTGAAAAGAGAAAGAATAATTTGTTTTAGAGGTATCTAACAAACTTAATCTTCCCTTTTTTTTGTTTCCCTTTAACTCAGTAAGTTTTTCTCACTTTTAATCTTTTAATTCCCCCTCCTCCGACACTGCAGTACTTTCTTTTTCCACTTAGAAATATGTAGAAATGGGCAGGTCAAAGTTGAGATCATTTGTGGGGCTTAGTCATATTTGAAGTCCCAGCACAGCCCTTTCATCTCTCATGAACACAGAGTGGGCATTGTGTGAAGTTCTTGAACTGTAAGTGACTTTAAATTCACTCTAGTGGACAAGGGTGAGAAGTCATTTAACTTTTAATAGACTTTCAAGGCTGAATGAGCAGCTGGTTGAGATGGAATATGAAATGACCCTTACCATTTCCCTAAACTCAGAATTCAACTTTTGAGGTTTCAAATAATGTGGTTAACTTTTTTCCTCCCCTAGCTTCCATGCCTCTCTGTTTTCCGAGTTCTATCAGATGGAAAGGGAGGGTGTGAAAAAAAGACAAAAGAGGCTCTTCTGGCCCTTGCTACACTGAAAATCATGAAAGTTGGCCCTTTACAATTAATGCCAAGTTTCTCAAATAGAAATAATTCTGTCTGCTTTATGTGACTGAGTAAAAAAGGCTGGTGCAAGTAAAAGCCGCTCCACTGAAACTGCTGAGACCAGGCCAGCTGAGGGTGTGGGTGTCATTGTTTGGTCCTGCTTGTCCCTGGAAAGGGACATTACATGGCATCTTGGTCACTACAATTCTCCTTGTTTTCCCGTGCCTGGCTTGAAGAACTGAGACAGGGTTTTAACTGCAACTCTGAGCCAAACCAAGTTCTTCAGGGGTCCCAAAGTCCTGATGATCTGCATTTGTCTCAAGTTTTTGAGGTTAAGAATCAACACTTATATCAACCACAATTTCTAGCTCCCTAGATTGCAAAACACAGAGTATTTACTATTCAATCTATATATGAATCTCTTTTTGGTTTCTCTTAGTGTCAGACTAGAAAAGACAGATACCATCCGTTGCATTAAGTCTTGTCGACCAAATGATGTCAGCTGTCTGCTGGATCCAGTCCACACAATTTCCCACACTGTCATTTCACTGCCCACGTTCAGAGAATTTACAAGACCTGAAGGTAAGTGGTTTGTTCCTTATTCTGTTTAATAGACTACAGCATATAAAATCTCCACTGGAAATCTTGCCTAAAGCCAGACTCTCTACTGGTGCAGTAAATGTTTGCACAGCTCCAAATTATAGTTTACTATTCATTTAATTAAAAACTTCAATATCCAGGAGTTTTAATTTTATGGAGGAAAGAAAGCCATTCTGGGCTCTAACTCACAGTGCTTCCCAGTCTAAGGAAATACTGACTCTGAATTCCCATGTACCACATTTACTCACACAATAGCTATATGCCCCATGACATTTTTTCTTCCCTTGTTTGCAGGTTTTGCTTTAGGAACAAGGTACTAAATATATTTCTCTTATCTGTCCATGACCAGTTGTTTGCTACCAACAGGTGACTTGTTCCAAGAATAAAAACCTTACATGCAGACAGACATTAATCACAAAATCAATTATAGTGAGTATATGATGATTGGCTGGTTTTTGACCTATGAACAAAGTGTTTTTTATTATACATCAAAGGAAAGGAAATTCCAAGGACTGGGCAGGAAATTTTTAAGACAAGAAGTTCAAAAAGCAGCTGAGTGGCTGTCCTCTGCAGTACCTGCAAGTTTTTAAATCCTGCAGTTTCATATTCACTTTTCACTCACTTTCTTAGTTCACATAAAAATGAAAAACTTACAGATCAAGAGCCAGTTTTTGCTCCTTGCCATTTGTATGGATTTTCTGACAATGCATCCATCAGTGGGGATGACTGCCTGCAGCCCTGCTGCTCTCAGCACCTTACTGAGTGTCACAGACACAGAGAGAAGGGTATGGAGGTAAGAAAGATTATTTCTGAGGGCTTTCCAAATGCTCTAAATCCCCATTTCTGATGTAGCCAAAGTCTCAGCCTTGCTGTTTCAGAAAGTTGACCTAAATTAAAGCCAAAGCTGATTCTTCCCCTCTGTACCAGACAGGAGTGGGGAAAAAGACATCCCAGTCTTTGCCCAGACAGGAACAACTTAACCACTTATGTGGAGCTCCTGTAGGTTCTGTCAGGCCTGTTTCAGGCTTTGGCTGGCCCTACTTCACAGGGAATGGAGGAATGCCCCATGGCCACTTCTGCTCCCATACACACCCCGTCAGCTTCACCAGATGTACTGGCAGCAGAGCTAAGGATTTGGCCCAGGATGCTTCCCAAACCTCATTAGTCCATCCTTGTGTTTTAATAAGAAGAGATGAGACCTAGTGATCTTAGATTACTACTGAAGGCCAGAAGACATAACTGTAATTCAGTGCATGGCCTCAGGTGTATTCTTACAGCTCCAAGTCTAGTTTCATCATCTGTAGAGTGAGGATAATAATGAGAATAATAATACCTCCATCCCTCACAAGGGCCTTGAAAATAGTCTCACTTTTGTTTTTAAACCTAAACACCTCCTCCAGTACTCCAAAGGACTTTTAAATTTGTAATAGCAATACTTTCTGTAACTGCCTAGGGGAATCAGAGTGGAGAGGTTTATCTGTTTGGTCCCTTCCTCAGCCCAGCTTGTGGATCCTTGGTCTTGTCCTCTTTGGGTACATGCTGGACATCCGATCAGATTCTTAAGAACAATTTTTTGGATTTTAAAAGTAAGAATGTTTTGGCTTCAGGGCCCTTGGATGGTGGAAATAGGAGGAGAAAACAAATCTATCCAAATCCTCACTTCACTTAGATCTTCTGCCTTTCCATTTTAAAGGACAAACTGGGAGTGGTAAGGTAGGGGAATGTCTTCCACCAGCTTTGAGGACAAGTTATTTTGAATCAAATTCTGTTGGATCCTTCAGCGATGTTTTCAAATACTTGTCAGTGCATTCTGTGATACTCTTTACTTGCAGAGATTATTTTTCTTCGTGCCATTACACCTACATATCCAGCCAACCAGGCAGATATCATATTTGACATTACAGAAGGAAATTTAAGAGATTCATTTGATATCATCAAGCGTTACATGGATGGTATGACAGTGGGTGAGTAGAATTTTATGCCTACTTTCTTCTTTTAACTATACTGTAGGACAAGGTCTAAGAAATTAATTCAAATAAGTAATTACTATTTTGATTTTCAAGCCAGTGTTGATTTCATATTCTTCAGTCTAATATGTGTAATTTTAACTAATATGCCAGATAATTTTTTATTCAAAATACCAGAGGTATATTTCAGTATTCTTTAATTTAAGTAGTATTTTAACTTTTTTTTTTCAGAACTGACTCTAACTAAAAGTGCAAATGGCTTAGTTTTAAAACGATGAAGGACCTAATGTAAGCAGGAGCAGTTGGCAAATGATGTTGAGGTGGAGGGCAGGAGCAGCTCTCAGCTGATGTGTTACAGCCCAATGGGAGCTGCTCAGACAGCGGCAGGGAATACACTGCCAGGTAGTAGTAGTATTAAGTAGTATTAAGAAGTATTAAAGCAGTAATATTAAAAAGTATTAAAAAGTAGTATTTGATTGCTCTTTATTAATGTTTATTTATGAAAATAAAGGACTACTGTTCCCACTTATGCTTTGGTATGTGAACATGCAGATTCTGCTCAGGTTCATACATGTGCTTCAGCAGGACTTGTCTGGAGGAAAAGAAAAATCACCGCTGCTTTCATATGGAGGGTTGTGAAAAAGCCTTATTTAACATGGTCTGAAGGTGGCACTGGTGCATTTCAGAAGTAGGATAGCATACCGTCAGCTCTGCAAAAGTTTTATGAACTGTAGCTAAAAATCCTAAGTCAGTAGGTTTCTATTTCTTTCTTAAGCAAACAGAAGTATATATGTGAATGCTGAGAAAAAGGGAGAGTCTGTTAAAAAGGATGATAAGATTACAGATTTCAGTTATTGGGGCATTTCTTTAGCAAAGTATAAATGTTATCAGATCCCATAGGAGTTACAGGAGTTTGTTTTTTGTGCCATGTGCTTCTTTCTGTCTGAAATAAGAAAGAAGGCTGTGTTTGGAAATTCGACTAGCCAAGGTATTTGCCTGAGGGAAGGGTGACTGTGTGTAAGTGGTATTTTCCTTGGTAAACTGGATTATTTGCCTCACATTGTAAAGAGAGGAAGGATATTCTTATACACTGAGTTGAGGAGGTATGATATTCCCAGCTCTGTGAAAGAATTGGGCAACTCTTTCTTCACCTAAGTTCCCCCTGTACAACATGGAGATGATAAAACATGCCTACTACTTCCTTAATTAATTCTTGTGTGTAAGACTCTTAATTAATTCCTCTGTGTAAAAGTACTTTGAGATTAATGGATGGAAGCTGCAAAGAAAACTGCCTGCAGCAGAACTGGAAAAGGAAAATCAAAATAACCCCCCAGCTTATATTACCTGGAGGGGCAGAGGCTCAGGACAGCACATGGTCTGTGTGATATTAAGATTGCAAATAATTCTGCCTGCAGCAGTTCTGCTGCTCTCATCATAATATAATTTTTATTATGAGTAGTAATCAGAATGTTAGGTGTTTACTTTAAAAGTGCTGGAAAGTTTTCAACACAAATCAGATGGGATCCTAGTCCATGAGAATCCACAAGTCCCTCTTGTAAAGAAAGGGAAGGGTTTGTATAAGGGAGGAAAACCCCAAAGGGCATAGACAGTATCAGAAAGCTTTAGTGGTTATCCCACTAAGTTACAGGAACAGCAGAACTGTGAGGAATATAGCAACTCCAGCGGAGCAATGCCCAACTAGGCCAGTAACAGAAGGGTTTTCAGGAATCTTTCTGCAATTACAATGTTCCAACTTGTTGCAAAAAGCAATTTATGTGCTTCTGGGAGAGCATACCTGGACCATCATGCTGGATGACCACATATGCCACTGGGATCCGTGCAGCATACATATATATACTTTTTATATATACTTTTTAATATCTTTTTGCTGCCTATATAGGAAAGAATAAATTTATTTAGATAATAAATCATAAATCACTGGTAAAAGAAACAAGAAGCATGCTTCATTCTATTGTACTGTTTCAGGAGAAATGCCCAGAATATCAAAGCTGTTTTGTCTGCTAATGGAAATTAGATCACCAAATATATTTTCTTTTTTTTACAAGACTAATTTTCTCTACAAGAGAAAAGATTGAAAATTTCTTCACTACGGTTTTTGTTGGTTGTGTTAATTTTTTTTCTTTTAATGACACTAGCTCAGAGCATGATGAAATGCATAAGAGTAGATGGGAAAAAAAGCAGGAAAATAATTGCTAGAATTACTGAAAGACCTCAGTATCAGACTATAGGAAGCCAGTGAAGGGATTCAGTGAAGGGATTCACTGGGAAAAGAGGGGGAAAAGGACAGGCCAATGAAGATGCACTTGCAGGAAGACCCTCATTAGTAACACAGTCTTAGCTAGGCTGTCACTATCAAGAAAAGAGATGATGCTTTAGGAAGGACCTGGATGTAACCTGTGCTTGTGTGAATGCAAAAGATGCTCACAAAACTGCAGCTGGGGAAAAAAACATGAAAAAGGCACAGTTTTTTGGGGAAAGGTTTAAAGAGTGAGAGGAGCTCTTAAAGATGAAGTTACAGAAGAAAAACGGGGGCTTCAACACAGAATTTTGGGCTGAAAATGTTCAGGTTACCGCTTTCAGCCATTATCCCTCTAAGCTGACACTGAGACTTCAGGAAGATGTTAGGGAAGCTGAATTATGTGTAAGGTGGGATGGAGAATGGCTGACCAGGCTGGTTTGTGCTTTGTTGATGGAGATATTGCAGCTGAAGTCATTGGAGGAGATGAGTGTGAAGGAGCAGGCTGTGAGGGAGAAAGAAGAAGAAAATAGGAGCAGAGGAAAGCACTGCCCCAGGGAATGTTACAAAAAGAAAGAACACAGTCTCCCAAAAGTTATGTGAGGGAAGAAAGAGGCAAGGACAGTATTGCATAATCAAGGAAAGAAAACATATCGAACAGGAATCAATGATCAGCACTATCAGACATGGAGGAGCCAAAAGAACTAAGAACAAACTCCAAAAATAGGTCTGTGGACCGACAGAAAGTATCTTCCAGCGGAAGAGGAGGAATGAAAGCCAGACTTGTGGAGAGGCAGTGTACAGACTTCATGAAATATGATGAAAAATATTTTTACCCTGTTATATTAACAGGAGATGCAAATCTCCAATCTTCCCTGGTTCAGGAAATGATGAAGACTCCTTGTTTTCAAGTGTGTTTAAAGGCCAAGGTGGCAATGAGTCTAAATGATACTGTTAACAACCTAACATCACTTACTAGCATGGGTAGGAGAAAAACAGAAGTGCAGACCTATCCAGGCTGGGAGTTTTTTTAAAGTTTTATAGACTTTTCACTGCATTCCTCCTTTAACCAGCTGTCAGTGAAAAATGAAGAATGCATTTTCAACCTGTGCAAAAATGTCCTATCGGTGCCTAAGGTATTATCAGTTGCTATAAAACACTTTCCCCTTCAGCTATGCATTCATTTTTTAAAACAGTAATCCCACCTTGTAGTCTGATAAACTTCAGGATGGTTTTAAAATTTTATAATACAACTAAAAGTAGTTTTGATAGGCTGAAATCTTCCATCTTGCATTTGGTAATAACCAAAGCCTATATCCTTGCCTATAAAGCAGAATGGTGCTATTCTTCTGGAAAACATCCAGAGCCAATACAGCAATGAAAAGTCACTATAGAGTTTCAGTGGGGGGCTGTGCTGGTTGTGCTTGACTGCACTTGTATCTACACTGATATGTACCACTGCTCTCCTTTGTTATTTGCAAGGCTTACATTGCTGTCTCTGTCCCGAATTTCCAGCCTCTTTTACGTGGGTGACAGTTCATCACATTACCTTTGAACCATTAAAGTGTCTCAACTACTGATAGCACCATGCTGGATTTATCACTAGTCTAATTTCTACTGTGGTATCATGATTGTTTAGTGTGTTCCAGAGTCTGAGGAGAGACTTGTCTAAAATCATCAAGAACATAAACAAAACCAGGTACCCTGAGCAAGTGTGTTTGTGAGATCCCATATTAGGTGGGGCAGAGAAGGAGACTGGAGGCACATTTGACTTTTGTGACGCCTGTCCTTAGCACAGGGGTAGTAGTTCTGTATCTCATTGGTAGTTTGGCCATTTGCAGTGTGGCAAAGTCTTTTTACAGTCCTCCATGCAAATGTTTGTATGGTCTGACATGAAATTCAGTCATTGGTCTGCAAAAGATTTTGTTTTGAGCTTTGTCCCTGGACCCACTCTCCATGGCCAGGCAAGTACCTTTGCATTTTCCTATGCTTCTCTCTCCTTCTGTGTTGCTCCAGACTCTGTCTTTGGGCCAGAGGTGGCTGGTTCTTACCATGAATTTGTTTTGATGTTCAGCAAAATTAGTTTCCCAGACTGATGTGGGCTTCCTGGCACAGCTGGTGCTGAAAGCAACAGTTCACCTACAGCTGGATTTCTGTGAGGCAGGGGAGGTGTAGGCAGAGCCAGGGCATCCAGACAAGTCCGCTCTTTATAGGGGCAAGGAGAGAGAACACTTACTATCTTCCCATGCGGATATTCTTTCTAGAAAGAAAGCAACAATAGGAACATTTTGTTGTGATTATAATGTTGTTAGTGTAAAACAACAATGGTGCCTGGCCAAACAAAATTGGTGATGCCCGGTCATTACCAGGAAGCTCATTGAGCAGGACATAAATCAGTAGGTTTTTCAACAGGCTTTTGCAGCTGTACATTAAAAAAGACACAGTCCCTTTCAGTATATTTGTTTTGGTTTCATCCTTAGGCTTTCCACTCTCACAAGAGGACCTCCTCAGAAAAGAATATTTTGTGAGTTTTTCCCTGTGCCAGGTTGCCCTGTTGAAATTAGTACCTGTGTATTTGAAATGAGGGTGCCCAGAAGCCATTTGGTAAATGAGATCCTAGATTTACTGCCTCAACCTGCCCTTTCAGGATGCTGCTGACTGCACTGCTCAGCAGTCAAATTGCTCAACACCCTCCCCTACAGAAAAAAATTAGGACAGAGAGCTCTTCTGGGGGCAAAGGAGCACCTTGATCAGGAGGCAAATTTTCATATCTGAGAAATGCTGAAGGTGCTTTTCTGGTGAGAATGATCTCAAGTGGAACAACCTTCCTAATGCCAAATTTCACTCTAGCACATTGCAAGTGTCTGGTTAATCCAACTCTCCTCTTGATATGTGTTCATATCACCTCTCTGGTAGTACAAGGTATTATAAACCATTCATACAGGCCACCTTTGGTTACAGCTTCCATAATGCTCAGCCGGCAGACAAATTATACTGCAGATCTGATGATGTTTTGTGAACTGTGGTATGAAGTATAAAACCTGACAATTTGGGAAAGAAATTAGGGACAGCAAAGGGCACCAAAGTCCTTGATTCAGATTGCATAGCATGCATTTTCTGGTATTCATGTTAAACAGCAGGCTGACATGCTGCATAAATGAGCAAATAAAGATAGATTTGAAATCCAGTACACCAAGAAACATACTATAGCAATTCCTCTGAGAGATGTCTGTGTGAATCCAGCTTTCTGAGGTGCTCTGCCCCAGTTCAAAGTCAAAGGCCTACTTTTATGATGATCTCCAAGTGTGAAATATATGTGCAATTGATTAATGACTGTATGTGATACTCCGTGCTCTGGTTTAATTGAGATGGTGTTTGGTCAGAGGTTGGATTCAATGGTCATGAAAATATTTTACAGTCTTAATAATTCTATGATTCAGGTGCTTCTGCTGCTGAGTCCGAATTTGTGTGTTGATAGCAGCCATCTTATTCTTGCAGCAGCATCTAGACACCCTATGAAAATGGAAAAGGAAGATAAGACCCAAGGCATATCGTAAATCTTTCCCAGTTTGATACGCAGATGCTTGACTCAATTAAAAGCAACTCTGCCTTAACTTTTGTTTTTAAAGGGGCCAAAAGTGAGGAAGTGAACCCTTATTTCAGCCTTTGAGAACTGGTCATGAATTGACACACATTTAAGCTCAGGAAGCCTCCTTGTCAGAACTCTGCAAATAGGAACAGCAGAGCTGTTGCCTCAAGGTGATGTCTGAGCACTCTATAGGGGCTTCTGTGTCAAAGCCTCAGGATTAGGTACTCTTTCTTCCATGCTAAATCTAATCACAGAGCCATATCATGCTGTGTGCCATAACTGTGGCTCTTTGCCAAGAAAAAGCTTTTATCTCAAGGGTTCCAATAATTAATTGCCCAGGTGTCATGGACCTAAGTGTAGCTGAATCAGAATAATGCAATTGTGAGACAGGGAGGGTAAACATAGCCACTCTTACATTAAGCCCCCTGTAAGTAAGACATTGGAAATAAAGTAGCAGGAGACTGATAATACGTGATTTTGCACATTTTGGACATTCACTGCTGAAGTTTGACCACCTGTTTTTGTCATATGTAAGGCTCTTGCAATACATAGAACATCTCACATTCTTAAAGGTGGAACAGGAAAGATTAAAAAATATATAATGGAAACTATTTTTAAATGAGGCTACTTCAAGTACAGTTATTGCATTTTAAGCATGAGTGATTTCACAGCATTGTCAACATTGAAACCCATTACAAGGTTTGGCTGGAAGGCAAACCATACATCTAAAGGCACTTCAAGTTTGCCAAACCAAGATAAGAGCACATCTCTCCGAAGTTATTTAGTATCCTTAATAAAGACCACAGTATTTGTAAACTAGCCAAACCTCAGTAAAATCAAAGATTTTTAAAAATTCTTTCATAATACCGAGGCTCCATATGATCCAACATGACAGATAATAGCTTTGAAAATATTCAGCATTTGTTACTGGCCAAAAAATGTATTAATGTGATGACACCTCTTTATGGCTTCTTTATCTGATGCATTTCAGAAATCAAAGCTTTCTAGAGAAGCCCAAGTGTTCATGAAATTAAACTTCATGGAGTCGTTGAATTTATAATAAATTGAATCCTAAATGTCTGCTCTGTTAAATAATGCAGAAATATCCTTTTTCCATGCTGAAATGTAATTCCTGTACTGTAATTTCATTTTTTCTTTGGAGTTAAAGCCAAAAGGGAGGAGAGAAGAATATTCAGTTTTAGCTAAACTTAAACTAACACTCGTACCCTGGGTGGAAACTTCAAAGGCTGTGAGTTTCTGGAGAGTTTTAGACAATTGTTCGAACAGTCTTTAAAAGAGAGATTTGCCTTTACATGGCTTATAAATTATTCTGGTAGCCACAGGTCTTCTTTATGTGGCAGAGATGTGAGCCAGAGGTGGTGGTTGTGGTCCCAGGCATGGTCTGCCTGGTTACACTCTTTTTCTGAGGGGTTCTTGACATGCCCCTGTCCTCTTGGACACTTCTCAGAGAAGCACCCAATACTGCCTTAAGCTGCACTGTTGGATAATGGTTGTTGAACTGCTCCAGGGACACACACACATATATTATTTTTATGTCCCATGGTAATGTGCCATGGCAGTCAGCCCTGCAGCAACGGGCCTGGGTCATTAGGAGCCCTGTTCATGCCACTAGTGTAGTACTCACTGCGGCAGTACCCAAATCCCTGCTACCTTTCTATTCCAAATAGGAGGAACAGGAGGTTGTGCTCAGTGTTATGGAGCTCTGTTGGTGCTCCAAAGGGAAATCCTCTTCTCCTGTCCACCTCTGACACTCCGTGGTCAGATGAGTGTTTGTGTGGCAAGTTGTGGTTTTGGTTCTTTCAGGTGTTTATCCAAGGAAAGGGGTGGAGGATATAACACTTTTGATCAGCTTAAACCAACAGTGAAATTACCCTGAGTGTCACATAAAAGTGAATTTTATGTGGCCAAACTGACTTCTGAAGTATTTTAAATGCATTTGGTTTCTCAACAGTTGAAAACCAGGCCTTTTTCCTAAATAAAGATCTAGGATGTTCATGTTTCAAAAGTATGTTTTTGAAAATCTTGTCCCCAGGTACTTCAGCAAAGAAATGTATAGCCAGACATGTTCCTGTGAAGCAGTTCTCCATCAGCATGGAAACTTTGTTAACATCCAACTCTAACTTCATTCGCCAAAACTTTTCTTTTGAGAAGTGTTCACCATCAAACTTGAATGAAGGTCTAATTCACAATGTTATGAGGGCAATATACTTCAAAGCAAGAGGAAATCCATTTTGCTACTTGTATTTTGATTAATGAGTTTTCTGAATCCTTTCACTGTAGTTATGTTTGTCAGGTGTGGCATCTTCAGGATTAATGATATCTTCAGAGCTATTTTTCTGTATATGATTTGATGCCTGAAGTGATTATTACCAAGAAATATTTCATTTTACAAAGAGCAGCCACTTATTAATAAAACAGATTATATCAGAAAGTATAGAGTACCACATAGCAGGAGCCACATTGTTATTATGACAGATAATTGAGAGAACTATAGATAGCTTTTGCACACACAGGGGAAAAAAAAGAAAATGAAAAAGACTATTCAGCTTTTGAGAGATGGAGGAATCTCAAGTATACATTAACTTTCTGAAGTCAGCAGACACATATCTGGTGGTCTGGGAAATGCCTGCATTTTGACAGCTAGATTGTTAGGCACAGTCATGAACTGGAGAGGAGTGAGGAAAATAATGCCTGTGAGGCTGCCTATGGTGCCACGAATAGGGCAGGAGAACTGCTGACAAAAGACATGGAGAAAGCCAAAGTATTCAATGCTTTCTTTCCTCATTCTTTACTGATGAAACTGTCCTTCAGTAGCCCTGGGGCTCTCAGAGCAAGAGGAAGATCTGGAGCATGAAATACTCACCCATAGTGGAGGAGGTTCAGGTTTGGGAACGTTTGAACAAACTGGGCATAACAAAGTCCATGGGTGCTGGTGGGGTACTGAGCCACAAGTGCTGGGGGAACTGGCCAAAGTCATTGTAAGGCACTCTCAACTATCTTTAAAAGATTGTGGTGATCAAAAGTTCCCATGGAAAAAGGCAAATATTGTAATCTTCAGGAAGGCCAGAAAGGATCTAGGCAAATACAGGCTGGTCAGCCTCACCTGAGTCCCTGGGAAGGTGATGGAGCAAATCCACCTGGAAATCATTACCAAACATCATAAGGACAAAGAGGTCATTGGAAGCAGTCAGCAAGGTTTTATGAAAGGGAAATCATGCCTGACCTCATCCTTCTACAAAAAGATGGCTGGATTAATGAAAAGAGTGGGTGCTGCTGATCTTGACTTTAGTAAAGTTTTCAACACCATCTCCCTTAATACTCTCACAGGCTACTCAAGGAAATGTAGGCTGGGTAAGTGGACAGTGAAATAGATTGGAAGAAGGCTGAACTCAAGGCTCATAGGTTAGAGATCACAGCACAGCTCACTGCCAGTCACCAATGGTGCATGTGAGGGGGTCGATTTTGGGGCCACTTTCTTCATCAGAGGCACCTGGCACCTGGGCGGGGGTGATAAACCAGAGTTGTGCTGCCAGGCAGAGGGACCTTGACAGGCTGGAGGAACAGGCTGACAGGAGCCTCGGGAGGCCCAGCAAAGGCAGCTCTCACTCTTCTAGGTGTAGTACAAATTTCCTGATGTGCCACATTTGAGCATTGCATTTTCAATGGTAGGACACATTAGGCAATTAGAAGTTGATTCACTTCCCTGGCATAGTATAGGTCAGTAAGTACTCCAGTAAAGCAATTTATGCACTGCAAATCATTATTCTGTCTCAACTTTTGTGTAATAAATAAAAGCCTTTAGGAAAAAAATGTAATTAAATTTTAATGCAAAGCTTTTTACAGAACAAAAAAATTGCTAAAATACCCTAAAATATGTATTTTCTGTTTGTGACCAGGATGTGAATAATTTTTTTCCAACCCTACTGATGAACTCTGTATATTTGTAATGAATAAGAAATTACAAACCTTACCCTGACTGCTTTTGAGCTAAGATCTGAAAAGCCAAAAATTTGCTATATAGTTTTAGCTTCACACTATAGATATGTATTTACATGTTGTAGACTGAGAGAGCTTGGTGTTCAAGCCTAACCTGCAGCTCCCATGATTTGATCCAAAGAAGCATTAATTCATTACTGGGTTTATTTTCTTCTTGCCCATTTCTGGAATGATACTATCAATTTACCTTTTATAATAATCTCTGCCATGATCATTTCCCTAGTCCTAAATTTCCTAATTGCCTGAACATCTCTTCTGAAACTATGACAATACTCCTAAGTAATACTGATGCAGTAGAGATGTTTGCTCTTAATTCTGTAAATCTTGGCCTGCAATATAAAGCAAAAGGAAAAAGGAAAAAGGAAAAGTAGAAGTTATAGTTTAGGATCTCACATAACATGAGGAGATTGGTGTTGTATTGCTTAAGTGAAACTCATAAACAAGCTTTTCCCCTTCAAAAAAGCTTTTCACCACACATTACCACCAGTGTGCCAGAGTTTTGGGCTGCTTGTCTTTAACAGCAGCACAATGGCTGTAGGTTTCAGGAGGAACGACCTCCTTTGTAATCCCCTAAGATCCATTACTTAAAAAGGGGTAGTTACTATTGTGTTGGGATAGTTAGGACTACTCATTTCTGACAAGGCTTTAGAAAGACTTTAAAAAGGACCAGAGTGTTTTTTGCAGAGAAACAGAGACCCAGGAACAGCCAAATGTAGGACTTCAGAACATAGGCTGAGATTATTTGGAATTTCATATAAAGGCAAATAAATTATTTGAGTTTCAGCTGAGTTTAAGTTCCATCTCCACAGCTCTTGCTACATTTTCTTATACTTCAATTTTTCCCTGTTGATCATTTAATATTCCAAGTATCCATTTTAAGCACAAAGAAAATAACTGGAGGTAAAATTATAAGGACGGATTTTTTTGTGTCATTGAAATCTCTCATGTAGGTGTCACAAGCAGCTCATCCCAAAAGTTCAATCTGAAAATAGACAGCACTTCTTTTCAAGGGGGAAAATTTTCAATGGGTTCACAATTGTTTAAAAGTGAAAGAGGGGAAATTTAGGCTGGATGTACAGAAAAATTCTTCCCTGGGAGGGTGGTGAGGCCCTGGCACAGGTTGCCCAGAGAAGCTGTGGCTGCCCCATTCCTGGCAGTGTCCAAGGCCAAGTTGGATGGGGCTTGGAGCAGCCTGGGATAGTGGAAGGTGTCCCTGCCATGGCAGGAGAAGGAACTCTGTGGGATTTAAGATCCCTTCCAACCCAACCCACTCTATGGCTCTGTGATTCTATTTCATGAAGGATTTAAGCTTTTACTTACAGTCAAGCCTGTCATAGCCCAAGGGTTAGGAAATTTAGGGGGAAAACCAGACATGCTGCATCTCACATAGAATTTTATTTATCAAATGAGGACTAGACATTCATATGTTGCCACCAATATTAGTTTCCAATTCATGGAAGTTAATTTTGATAGTGAACGGCCACTGCAAACCTCAAAATAGTCTGAATAGCAGCGTGTGCTTATTTTGAAGGAAAAGCAAATGATGAGCTATGGCCAGACTTTGTAGCATCACAGAATTCTTAAATTTGGAAAAGACCTTTAAACTCATAAAGTCCTATCATCAACCCAGCACCACCTTCATGTTCACCGTGAAACCATGGCATTTGTTTGACTGCCTCTGGTATCTCAAATATATATCCCATTCTTATTATTTTACATCATTTTTACAGAGTGTTTAATTGAAAATAGATCTTAGAATTGATAAAAATATGTATACTGTTCTATTTAGGATCTCATTAATAAGTAAATGTAGAGTGAATAAGTAAATGTAGAATGAATAATGTAGATTAATGATTCAGAAAAAATAGATTTTCTTCTTTCCATCACTTCTTGCTTTCTCAGTAATTCCTTACCACGCATCCCACATTTATTCAGTTCATGGTCAGTCTTCAGCTGACCACAGATTACACAACTGAACAATGATTTTAAAAAATAGCAAATTATCCTAAATAGTTTGTTAGTTCACAGAAAACGTTGCTAAATTATTACTTGCCTGTAATGTTAAGGTTGAGGTGTTGCACTAGTGAAAATGGTGTCATACTGCTGGATCCACTCAACAGTAACCAACCACACATCTCTCTGTTAACTTGCCTCTGAGAAGAGTTACAGAAAGGACACTGTGTGCTTGCTGTGAGTACAAAGGGAAAGAAGAAGGTGTTTTTTTACTGTCCTTTGGTATGCAGTGACAGGAAAAAAAACTACATAGCTGTAGCCATATGGGGGAAGCAGTGGGAAGGGGGCAAGATGAACAAGTGCTCTCGTGCTTGTTACTTGACCCAAAACTTGAAATGTGGTTGAGGGAATTGATCCCAATTTTGATAACTGTGTTTGTTGTATTTCCCTGAGCATAGCCCATGGGTTATTTGGAAGAATAACTTTTGATTTGGCAGTAGCTGGGATTGTTTATATATATACAAACACATGCACCTTCACACGCAGGCAAGGCAAAAGGAGTTTACTGCAGCAATCTCCTCTTCCAGCAGCCACCAGATACAGCCCCACTGACAGCCTCTGATTCCTTGCCTGCTCCACTAACATTTCTCTGCTTAAGTTTTTGGGATCCTTAAAAATTTAGGATCTCTGAAGCTCTCTTTTTGAGGAATGAGTGCAATTTATGTCTCTTCTGTGCTCCTAATGATGATATAGATGTAAATATTTGACTAGACTCAAGAATCAATCCCTGTGGAAAATCCTATGAGATTCACCTCTGAACCATAAAATGCAACATACTGCAACCTCTCTACCAACCCAAACCAATTGTTTCTTATGGCAGTATGAAAATAAGTTGCTCGGTTCTGCTTTGCTTTTTGCAGACTATGGTGATCCCTCTTAGAGGACCTTCCTTTAGAGGAAGTGCAAATGCAATGTGAGGAACACCACAACCCAGATCCCCTGGGATTGTAATTACAGCAGATTTTCTGGCTAACAGTGAAAAAAGAGGAAGAAAGGTTCTTTTAAACAGGACTGTTATAAAAAGCTTAGGATAGAAGTCAGAATTAGGAGTCTGGAGGCAAGATGTGAGTGCATGACAAGACAGGGACTTGTCAGCCAGAAGGGGTTAATGTGGTAACAAAACAGCAGCTCTTCTCCTCAGCTGAAAATGGATCTTCTTAGCAAATCAGCTGCCTAATGCAGCTGATTCACAGAGGTGAATTGCCTGAGGGTCTCACATATTTCAAAGCAGAGAAATGTAATGATATCTTCAAGAGATAGACAAGCCAAGGAATACCTGTGGCATCTAGAAAACACGTCTTATGAGGAGCAGCTGAGGGATCTGGGGGTCCTGAGCCTGGAGAAAAGGAGGTTCAGGGGTGTCCTGGGTGACTTTATGATGCTGAATTGAACCAGGACAAGGGGGAAACTTCTCCCTCTCTACAACTCCCTGACAGGAGGGTGTAGGCAGATGACAGTCAGGCTCTGTTCCCAGGGAACAAGAGACAGGACAAAGGCAAACAGCTTCAAGTAGTGTCAGAGGATGTTTAGATTGGCTATTAGTGAAAATTCCTCCACTAAAAGGATTGTCAAGCATTTGTACAGGCTGCTGTTCAGGGAAGTGGTTGAGGCACCAACCCTGGAGAGATTTAACCAATGGGTGGATGTGGCACTTGGGGACATAGGTTAGCGGTGGCCTTGGCAGTGCTGAATTAATGGTTGGACTTGATCTTAGAGGCCATTTCTTTTAAAAAATTTTTCTATGATTCTTTCTGATTAAAATACTAGAAATGCTGCTGAAAGGCTTAGGAATATTAACAATATTATCATTGCTGTCTTACTTATCCCATCTTCTTGATAAGCAAAGCTTCGGTAGGTCAGTGACAGTTACTGAGATTATTGACTATTGTCATTGCTCTCCCTTGAAAGTATGTATTATATATTATTGAGATTATTGTCCTCACTACACATGTGGCATGATCTACCTTAGAAAAGATTAAAATACAAAACATGAAATAAGAAGCAGGAGAGGACAGTAGCTCAGTGTCTTATAGAGCTTTAGGAGCTGGGCCGTGGTCAGACTGTTACTGTTGACATCCAAAATCTTGCTGCCTCTCACTCTGAGGTTGTTTGCTTTCACAGATCAGCAAGTGGAAAGAATTTCTACAGATTCTGTTTACAATAAGAGTAAAGTGTGCAAGAGAAAGAAATCTTATAGCTTTTTTTTAAAAGGAGGATAACAAATCATAAAGATACCCAAACATATTTGGGACATGTAATGACATCTGTGCTCAGTTAACAAAACAGCAAATCCAAGCACAGGTGAGCTTTTGGAAGGCATTCTGCCTGGCCCATGGCACATGGCATTTTCTGCAGGCTGAGTCTGTGTTCAGGTCACAGATGATGGATCAAAGGGAATGAACAGCACCAGCAGCTCATCAGCAGGAGAGTACCAAAACCGGTAGATGTGCCTGCAGACAAAACAACAGAGATGCTTGAGGTTGCCTGACACACTGGATTCAGCAGCAGGGGGAATCTTCTCCTTCTCCTTCTCCTTCTCCTTCTCCTTCTCCTTCTCCTTCTCCTTCTCCTTCTCCTTCTCCTTCTCCTTCTCCTTCTCCTTCTCCTTCTCCTTCTCTCCTCCTTCTAACCTAGCTAATATTGTTGGAAAAGAATTGAGGTGAACTTGTTTAAATGAACTCACCTTTGCCAGCTGTAGAGCCTGTAGCTTTGGTCCCTGAGAAAAACAAATGGTGGTATTTGAGAGCCCTCTGTTTTCAAGTCATATCCTGAGCAGCCCCACTGGAGCTCATGGCATCCTGCAGACAAGTGACTCAGAACAGTGGGCACTGGTACAGTGCTCCAGGACTGAGTCCCAGTCTGCAATTATCCCCACGGCAAATACGAGTGGCTCCATCCAGCTACTTTGGATTTAGATGGGTAAAAAAGAGATCAAAAACCAGCTGTAATTTTTACATTTCCTGACTTCTCAGGAAATTACATTTAAAAATCATAACCTTCCTGTTACTATAAGGTATAGTTTTGTACTTGGTGTTCAGCTATAAATGCTGACAGCTGCCAGACCACAAATCTGGACCCATTACTTTGCCAAAGGGGATAGTGAAACAGCATGTTTATGCAAATGTTGTAGTGTTTCACAAATCCATGTAACTTAACAACACCCATATTACATGTGGCTTCTTTTGAGAGATTGACTGATTTGTTGAGCCACATATGTGAAGTACATGAGCCAGGCCTAGATCTCAAGATTTTTCTTCAGTGTTTTGTGTGAGTCAGCCCAAGGCACTGCTGGCCTTGTTTTGATCTAGCTGAAGTATGCCTCCCTTGTTGGTGATGTGAAAGGTTAGACACAGGATAGAATCAGACACAAAAAGCATCTTTTGTGGTTTCTACCTGCATTTGTCCTTGAGTTTGGTGGAGAAAAATACTCAGGTTTTCCAATTTAGCACTTGTAACAAAACAAAAATGCAAAGCTCTCAAGGAGTGAATCTGCCAAAGAGCACCAAACCTCTCACATGGTTATGTCCAGAAAAACATTTCAAGGGTTTCTCCTAACTCTTTTTTTCTTTCTCATTCTACCCATTCAGAATGAATGCATCCATACACGTATGCTGTAGTACAAAGCCACCTGCCTGTATCATCCTGTATCATCCTTGTTGATTTAATGGGAGAGAAGAAAAATAGTTCCTGCAGTGGTGGTCATTTCAGGACCATCTAGAACATTGGCATAACAAACTGTAGAAATAACTATTGTCAGAGCTTTCTTCAATACAGCTGTCAGCATGCATGGCATTCACTTCTCAATTTTATAGGCTGGATTTTAAAACTGCAGCAAGAGAACTGGGTGAAAAGGCACTGCCACATGGACTGCAGTGTTTGCCCTTTGCACCTTTTCTCCTGCCTGTTAGCAGGGTGCATCTCAACAGGAATGAGAACATTAATAATTGCTTTGAATGCTGCATCAGTGATGTGTGAATGTTTGGCATACTGTGAAAACACCAGAGAAAACACCATGTGCAATCTCATGTCTAGAGTAGAGCAAACTAGTGGAGTAACCCAGGAAGTGTAGAATGCCGTAACAGGTTAGAGTGGTGCCTGCAATAATGTGATGGATTGTTAGCAAAATGCTTTAAATGCTACCCTAAAGGGTGGACAATCTTTTCTGTTTCAATACATCATCTGCCAAGCCCAGTCATTTTTATAAGATACAGGAGAGTAGCAAAGAAAGCTAAAGAAAATAAAATGTAAGTGTGTATATATATATATGTATATATATATTAATATAAATTGTAGGGGGCAGAATGCTTTAAAAGTGTATTCATCAAATACAGCAGGCAAAGTGACTGTGGTGAGAAAATTTCACTGCATGCTGGAGATATTAGTGTTTGAACAGGATAGAACTGTAATGTCATCACTGCCTTAGGAAAAGGTGCTGACAGCCTAAATAAGCAAACGTTTATGCCTCCCATCAGATATCAGGCTACTATGTTTGTAGGGAATGGCTGCAGGAGCTCGGCTGGGACTCCATGGTGGTACTGGTGTGCTGCCTGCTTGTGAAACATAATCCCCAGCATGCAGAAGGATTACATCTCAAACCATCCTTCCTTAAAGTGTGCATTTCCCTGTGAATCAAGCAGCCAGTCAGAACAGTCTGTTGTCAGAAGGAGGTGTCTGGGGAGGGACGTCCCCAACCAGACCCCCTGTGCCTGCTGGCTGACCTCAGCTTCACGTGAATTTGACATTTGGGAACATCCTTTTCAGATGAGAACAGTTTGGTAGCTGCCTATAGATGCAGAAGAAGAGATTACAGGTGACCTGGCCCCTCATAAATCACAGTTGTACTAATTACCAAAGAAGAGGAATAGCCTTGCCCTGAATGGGTTGCAGCTGTGTCTAATAAAGATAAGTGTGATAAAAGGGATGATGGCGGTGAAAATCTTGGGGGAGGTGGGTTAGTCCTGAGGGGGGAAGGAACAAAGAAGACTAAAACAAGGGTGAGACTTGCTGCAGTAAAGGATGTGCTGTGTGGTTGGTCTGGGTCTGATTGAAACAGAGCTGCTGTTGGAGCATCCAGTCATAGTCAAGCTAGGTGAAAGTGTGTGGTTGGAGTCTGCAAACCAATACTTGCAGTTATAGTCTGGTAGGAAATAACCAGTAGCCAGAGTCTGCTGTTGGATCCTGTAACAAGAGCTTGCTGTAGTCACAGTCAGGATGGCAAAGCTATAAAGAAGAATAAGCTGGAGTTCTTTTCATGTTGTTGAATGAGAGTCTGTGTCTAATTTCTAACCCTAATGAGTGGTCTGCTGTATTAGCTGCCTGCTCTTTAACACCAGGCCTAGAAAATAAGCAAGAAGTGAGAATGTGTTTAGGACCTGATCTGGAACCTCTGGAGTCAGTGGCAAAGCTTGAGTTGACTTTGGTAGGTCTGAAACTGTACTGCTATTGAGTAGCCACATTGTGTCAAGGCAGAGACAACTGCTTGTGACCCAGATGTGCCTCCCCAGGGTCCTCTCCCACACCCTGCCTGAGCCCAGCAGACCAGTGTTAGCTTCAGTCCCCGCCAAGCAGTTCTGGAAGAGAGCTGGTCTCTGGCTGTAGCACAGCTGAGGATTTGCTTGTTCTGGACCCTGCCCTGTGTGTTGCCTCCTCAGTTTGACTTTGGCCCAGCATCATCCATGAGCCAGGCCAGGATGTGGGTCTCTGGCTGCCCCTGGCCTGCTGCCTGGCTGGGGAGTGGGACAAGCCCTGCCCCACCACCCTCTGAGGACTCCAGCGTTCTTCATCCTACTGTGCCTGGTGCTGGGGCTCCTCCAAGGCAAACCAGCCACAGCTCTGCAGCCTTGAAAGACACAGCTTTTCCCTTACTGCTTTCTTACCCAAACCCCAGTGCTGGAGAAGGAATGCCATCACATGAGGATGATAGCAGATGCAGAGATAGCCCCCTTTCCTCATTAAACTTTATTCCTATTGGGCCCAGTGGGATTGTCCACCCATGACTCAGCACACTAATTATTTACAGATTGGCATAATCTGATATTCACAGGGGAAGGGTTGGTGCAATATACATAGTTTTTACTGTTCCAAATGAAATGGGATCTTCAACACAATATGAGGAATAACATGGTGTTTCCAGGTGTGCTCATGTACTCTTCTAAGCAATGTGTGTTCTGGGTTAGCCAGGGAGATCTTCTGCTCTATGTAAAAGCAGTGCCACAGCATGCTTAATGAATTTTTCTCCAAATAAAAGGTAAAAATATTTAGTGATTTCAGAATATATAGAAGGGGTTTGAGTGCTCATTATAGATCTTAATGATATTTTGACTCAAAAGCTGTATTTTATCTTTCTTTTGCAAGCTATTTATAGACCCAACAGATAAAATATCTTTCCCTGGGCTTTACCAAATACCAAGGATGGTTTAACTCCCCCCTGCTAATCTCAGCAACCTATTTCTGTCCCAACAGGTGTAGTTCGCCAGGTGAGGCCCATAATTGGACCTTTCCACGCCATCCTGAAACTGGAGATGAACTACGTCATGGGTGGAGTGGTGTCCCACCGCAACATTGTCAATGTCCACATCTTTGTGTCTGAGTACTGGTTCTGAGGGACACCCAAAACAAGTACTCCAACCTGAAACATTACCACAAGTTTTTGTCATATACTTGTTTTTAAAACCCAATAGTGTTCTTCTTTGCTTTATTTTTTTAAATATTTGGTTTATAGTTTAAGACAAATAATAAGATATTATGTTGATTAGACATAGGGGTGGAGCAAATTAAATGAGCCTGATGTAGTTGTTTGTATAAATACATAGTGTGTAAAACTGCTCAGCTGCCTGGTGGAATTTAAAACTTTTCTAAGTGTTTGGACAGATTTCAACTATTGCTCCTTGGCCAGATAACCTGAGTGACAGGCCATAGAACAAAACAGATATCAGAGCTCATTGGCATGAGTATATGGTGTCTTTGGGTGGAAGAAATTGGATAAGGATTAGTAATTTCTCAAATCAACTGCCTAGAAGAGGATTGTCAGAGAGTGATAAATAGTTAGGTTTGGGCCCTCTGAATAGGCCCCTGTAATTGCTAATCATTCCTGAAAAGTTCAGCCTGGATATTTGACATTCAGCTGCAGCTACCAGAGGAAGTGCAAGAGGAATGAGAAATACTTAGAGACTAACAAGCTACTGCACATATTTAAAAAGTACTTTTTTTGGTAGTTATTATTTCATTTGTAAGATTGTTTGGTTCTAATTAAACAAGTACCTCTCATTGAAATTAATTTGTTACAGGAATGCAGCATATTGTTTAAATTCAAATCTCACCAGTACTCAGCAATACATGGGAAACTCAGTCTTTATCTCCTGTCTGTTCTTAGCATATTAAACTGTACATCTCCTATGCACCAAATCAAGGTCTATGTAATAATACAATGGAAGTTTCACAAATAAATGAATGTTTAATGTATCTTCTGGACATCAAAATACTGTATCTTTATTATAGAAAAAAATAACTCCACGTTTCAGTTTGTTAAGATATGAGGAAATAAAGAAGGTCAGATGGGAAATACTTCAAAATATGCCATGGTTTGAGTCCCAAGAAAATTTTAAAATATAGGTTTTGTAAACATATTGATCATATACATACAGTTAACCCAGACCTCCTCGGTCATTATTAGCACTAACATCCTGCCATGAGAATCTGTGCCTGCTCCATCCCTGGAAGTGTCCAGGGCCAGACTGGATGGGGCTTAGAGCAAGCTTGGATAGTGGAAGGTATCAGCGGTTGGAACTGGATGAGCCTTAAGGTCAGTGTGATCCTCCTACCTTTACTTTTCAAATGAGTGTTTATGATCTGGGTCTGTTTAGGAGGATGTTATTAATGCCAAAAATAGAGAGTGCCAGTTGTGGCAGAAAATGAGTGTGGGCTCTGAGGGACATTTCTGTGAGTACCAGCCCCTAGCAACCCTCTTGCAGAGTTTCAGCAGTTTGCATTTAGTATTTCACAGGGATGCTGACACATGTCTTTTCTATATTCTGTGGTGGTGTTAAGCCACATTATACAAGAAAATGGTATTTAAGTTTGTATTCATGTGCTGGGCAGGGATGGAGGTCTTTATGCCATGCCCCCATTGCCTTTTTCTTATCCATCTGAGCTTAACAACTCATCTCTCATGTTTTGCTCTTGACACAAGTGAGATCACTAATGCAGCTGGAAAAGGAACCCACTACTGGGGTGCTTTCATCACCTTGGATGGGCTTTCCCAGCTAGGTGGCCTTTCACAGAGGTTAAACAAAGCATCAGTTGCTTTTGCCGTTGGCTACATCACATACAGAGCTGGTGGTGGCTGGCTGTGGTTCATATGGTGCATTTAACCTTTTTTTGTGCTTGTGAATTGTGATGATAGCACTCATAAGAATAGCAGGGAAAATACGAACACAGTGGAAAACCTGCACTCATCTACTTTTGCACCGTGATCTCAAAATAAGCAAATGATGCTAAGGACAGCAGAGTAACTTCCTTTGGGAGGCTTCATAATTATTCTGAGGTGATTCTAAGTAGCTATGTGAGACAAGGCTGGGATTCAGTAGAACCAAAATAAGTGTGCTCCTTAATATAATCTAAAAAAACCCCAAACTAACAAACTGAAAATAACAGCATTCTGCAATTTCTAGTGTGGGCAGCTCTATTGTCTTGATATCGTGTCTTGTCATCTGTTTTCTATAGCAAGGTTTGAGTTTGGGTCCACTGGCTGCCTGTCCCCTTTTGATTTTTAGTATGTTCAATATCCAGAGCTTAAGGAGCATTGGAAACATTCTCAGGCCCATGAAGTGTTCTGTTCAGGGCCAGGGGCCAGACTTTGATTATCTCTGTGGGTCCCTTCCAGTTCAGGATCGTCTCTGATTCTGTGGCAACTAATTAAACATAATTCTTTTGATTTGTAGAAAAGGCAATATCTCTGAAAGAAGAAACAAAAGAAAATCCTTCTTTTTTCTAAGCTGGCATTTTTGCTGGCTCTTCAAAAGGTATCAGCTTAGGTCTCCCAGGGATGGTCACTCCAAGGGCTTGCAGTCAGACACCTTCAAAAGCAGCAGTTTATTGTTCTCTCTTGGCCAAGGCTGGAGTGAGCACACTTTTGATGGAATAGCCAGATCCTTTCCAGGTAGGGCAGCATGTGCCTAGCCATGGGATAAGGAATGACATTTTCCCTGGGTAAAGGGAGAGGGACCAGAATGTGATTTACATTGCAGAGTCCCAAGTTTGGCTGAAGTTTCCAACCTGCCTACAGAAAGACCGTGCCCTATCTGCCTCTGCACCCTCAGCTCCTGTCCTGCCAGCCAGGGCTCCCAGGCTCCCCACAGAGGATGAGGAGGATGCCTTTTCCTCCACCTCCCCTCTGGTCTCTCCAGAGCAGAATTCTCTGCTCTGATGCAGCAAGGAATGCCAGAGTCCTTCCCACATCACTTCTGCTCTCCAAGTGCCTTTGTTCCTCCTGCCTGTGGTGAGAGTGGGAGGTGTAAGGCTGCCTGGAAATTGCTGCTCCAAGACAGAGTCATAAAGTATACCCACCAAGTCTCCAAAACATTGGTCTGATGAGAGATCTTTTATTTGATGAAAGATCTTTTATTCCTTCTCTGGCTAAGAATGTGCTATCTTTTCTGTAATGAGCTCCCTTTTTTTTTTGCTTTCACCTTATCCTATTTCATTGGGTTTTTCCCCGTCTTCCTTTCCTTTATTGAATTCTCCTCTCCCTTTCCATATTTTTATTCTCTGCATCCATCTTCTTATTTTTTTCTGTCAATGAGTTTACGGGTAACTGAGCAATTGAAGTTAAACATGATGACCAGACCCAGGAGAGACATCTTGAACAGCTGCAGAGAGAAAACCCATCCTGGGGTGACTGCAGACAGACAAAGGTATGTTTGCTTTCATATCCAAATATTTTATCATGTTACTCTGAATCACATCCAGATCATGCCAGGAGGGACACTTTCATGGGACAGTTTCTGGCCACTCTCTTTTAACCTTCATTCTTGGAGCACATCTTCTGTGAGGAAAGGCAGAGAGAATAGGGATTATTCAGCCTGGAAAAGAGAAGTTGCGTGGTGACCTAATTACCCTTCCAGTACCTGAAGAGAGCCCTCAAGAAAGATGGAGAGAGACTATTTACAAGGGCCTGGAGTGACAGGACAAGGGGGGATGGCTTCACATGAACAGAAAACAGTTTTCTATTAGATATTAGGAAAACAGTTCTTCCCTGTGAGGGTGAGGAGGCCCTGTCTGTGTGAGAAGCTGTGGCTGCCCCATCCCTAGAAGTGTCCAAGGACAGGTTAGATGGAGCTTGGAGCAACCTGGGAAAGCAGAAGCGGGTGGGACTGGATGAGCTTTGAGGTCCCTTCCAACCCAAGACATTCTGGGATTCTGTGATTCTTGCATGGTGTTTGAGAGTCCATGAGAGCAAAGCACAGTTAGCCCACAATCACACCTGGCTTTGGTATTGCTTGGAAGGAAGGGGAATCACCCCATTTAAATTTAAAAACAATTAATCAAATGGAAGGTAATGCCTTTTTCAACCTAGAGAAAGGAAACTTGAGATAGTTTTAGTATAGGAGGTAATATAAAAGTGCATCTTTATTGGAGTAGTTATGGAAGAATGTGCACAAACGTCCACCTTCACAAGGGTGCATACATTTTTACAGGTTTCAGTAAATTAGCATAATTGATAAAAATTACCAATTAGGAGGACAAGTGGTGATGCAATTCCCCCCAAGTCAAGCCCCTTCTCTGGAGCTCCATCCCTCCACTCCCCCAACTTGGTACTAGCTGTACTTTGTTTATGAAAATGTGTCCCAGAGAGCTGTTTTCAGCCTTGGTTCCCAGTAAGAACCAAGATAAGACAGGGGCCTTGTACCCTCGGGGCTTGGAGCTCTGGAATTTATTTTGTCTTCCTGCCTAGGGAGAGGGCAGGGAAAACTGCTGGAAAAACCAGCTACTAATGCATCATAAGCTACAGAGCTTCAAGTATATGTGCAAAGAATTCCAAGAATACATAAAAGAAAAAAAGGTAAAAACCAATAGGCATCAAAGGAAAGCAGCTGTGGTGCATCACACCATAGGTGATGGCTATCTTGGCCTGGCCCTGCTCACAGAGCAGGCTGATCTCCAATATGCTGGTAAGGCTTTTTGTTTTGACATTAGCTTATGGTTCTCACGTAAGTGAGATCTGGTGGAGGTCGTACAGTGATGGTGGGGAGAGCTGATAAAAGATTTTGGGTTCCTCCCCTCAGACAAAGCCAAAACCAACTTTATGTGAACCCAGCCCACGAGTGACCTTGGACCTGATGAGATAAGCCACCCCTGACTCTGGATGTAAGGTAAGTTAAATTATACATCGCTGAATTGTCCTAAAATGCCAACATTTTCAGCAGGAATTGTAATAATGATAAAAAAGCACTACTGTAATAGATACCATCATAACTTTGTAACTACAGTTTAGGTTTTGAAAATTGCAAATATGTGTTTAACTTCAAGGCTAGCCAGAAAGTACTGAATGGTGCTTGAACTGTGGCCAGCTGTATAGAAGATAGAAATTAGAAAAAAATTGGGTTTTTT
>VRYO01000369.1:2794411-2812528 GCA_009812075.1 Sialia sialis
CGGGTTGGCGTCTCGCTGGGATTTGTCCATAGATAAGCCGCACCTGAATATAAGTCGCACCACTGGGGTAGGCTGGATTCTTCAATGAAAAAGGTGCGGCTTATATTCGTGAAACTACTGTATATGCATTGATTGATTTTAGTGATGTTTCTTCAACTCATACAAGCAACTTGCTTTTTTCCAGCTCCTGGTAGAAGAATCCACAATGTAGAAGAATCTTTGGCTACTCTAATGTTTATGATTACAATTTTCTTTTACCTCTCCTCTGACCTCTTATTTCATTTCCCTCTCCTTAAGTTTCTCAGATGGGGAACAGCTGAGAACATGGAAAGAGTATTTCAGCCGCAGATACTGGGATCAGTCAAAGAGAAATGAGATGTTCTGTTCTGTAAGACACTGTGGTGTGGAACTGCTTTTTCTGTGGCAGAGACCAGAGAAGGTGGTCCTGGGGATAAGATGGGCCAAAAGAGGCAGGAAAGCATCTGTGTTAGCAAGCTGGGAAGGGAATATTAACGCAGTCTGAGAACATGTAGGCTATCCTGAGCTCCTGCCAAGCAAAGGTTACACTGAAATCACTGAGGGCTGAGGCTTCTCTTTGGTTTTGATGACTGGCCAAGCACAGTTATCTGATAGGTGTGGGTGGCTACTAGATTGCTCCCATTGAAGGATACTGAGAAAATGAGCTGTTTTTTTCCCCCTAAACCCACAAGATTTCCCAGCTCTGCAGATGCACTGCTTACTGGAACAAGGTTAGAAAGCTGCTAAACCGGAGTTCCATGGACATGGGCAGGGGCACAAGGACTCTGACCAGGCACACATGGTCAGCTGAGGCAGCATCTGGAAACCCCCTCTTCAGCAGTGGTGATGTATTTGATGCTCAGAATAGAGGCTGCCTGTGCAGGAGCCTTTCTATTGGGAGAGAACTGGGAAAAGAGCAGTTCCATGAGGTCAGCAGAGCCTCTCTGGTGTCCCTGCAGCAAAGCTCAGCCCCCCGTTCTCTGAAACATGGAGGCAGAGGTTTGACAAGAAGTAATGGGACCCACCTGGCCCATCCTCTTTTCCATGGTGGTTGAGTATGACTTGGTGAAATGGAGAGGCTGTGTGCCATTCAGAGCCAGGGATGTCCAGCAGCCTGAGTGCAGCCATAGGAGCCCATGGAGGGGAGGAATGTCCTGGAAGGGCTCCTGAGCCTCTGCCCTCACAGAGCACAGGCTCCTCACCTGGTCGGCTGCTGAGGCAGGGCTGGGTGGTTTCTCTCGGGTCAGCCAAGGAGGTCCAGGGGCTGGGGCTTCCAAAATGATCTAAAGCAGAATAATCTGATTACTCTCTGCAACTGCTCTGGACATTTTGACTTTCATTTCATCTTGCAATGACAATAACATTAACATCTTCTCTGGCAGTAACATTAAAAGCCTAAATTGGTGTCCATTGAAGTTAATGAAGAGTTCCAGATTCATCAGGCATACAGCATTTCAGAGATCTTGGGCAAGTATTTTACTTCATGTTTTATCCATTCTTTCTGTGTATGGAGATTATATAGCTGGTTATCTGAAAAACCCGCATTCGGATAAAAGCCAGCTGTACTGAACACTTGGGTGGCAGACACTTTGAGAAAACATGGAAATATTAACAGGTTTGTCTTTAATATGTATCTTTAGCTGTATAAAAGTGTTCAGGGAGGTTTTGGAAGTGTTTTAAATTCCTAACCCAGAAATTTGACAGAAAGAGTAGAAAGTCTGTCTGGGACCACTGCAAGGTGGCAATGGTTACTGAGGAGGACAAAAGGGAAAATATCTTCAGCTGAGAGCACAGCTCTGCCCCCATGTTGTAGGGGGATGTTCACAGGGTGGCTCCTATTGGCTCTTGCTGTGGAATATCCTGAGCTGGGAGGATCCCAAAGGGTTGGTTTGATCCTGCAGAGCCAGTCCAAGGGCTCAGTACCCTGAAGTCCTCCCACCTACACCTCTTGGGCCTTAGGTCCTTCTTTCCTTGAACTGTCAGAAGCCTTTAAAATGACAAATAATTACTTTTGGGGTGGGAGAGGCAGTTTTCTCCCTATGTGTGGGAGAGAAAATGTCATAAGAAAAAAAAGATAAAGCATAGCTATTACCAAACTAACCATGACTAATTTACAGTGCTGTGTTGAGGGCTATCAGATACATAGAAGTTCAACAAATCACCTTCAAACCACAGGGGCTTCATTCAAGGCTGTAAATTTCACAGATGTGAGATTAAAAGAAACCAAAGAATGTAATTACTTACTTGCAGTATGAGAAAGAGTTTACATCAGATTTTTTGAAGGATTTTGTAGAAGCAGTCTGTTTATCTGCAGCTATGTTCTGCTTATTTAATCTCCTTTGCAATTTTAATGGTATACATGTTTTCCTCCCTGCCCTCTACAGTTGTTTGTCATGTGCCGGGCTCTTCTGCGTTTCTTTGGAGTATCATGTAAGCTACTGGGTTGATGTAAACTGCTCTGTTTTGTAGCTGGTAATTGTTCATGAAACTGAACTCATGCTCAAATAAAGAGCATTTGGATAAGTGCAGCCTTGGGTCTGCCTCAGAAATGCAGCAATCTGAAATAACTGAGTAGCATCTGTGTCCGAAGTTACACTGCACGTGTCTTATCCACACAAGTTTTTTTGTTCTCTCTGAGTTGTTGTTCATGGTCTGAATTTGCTTTCTTGAAGTCCATGGAGCATTGCCATTAGTTTTAACTAGTGAATTTCATTAGCAACTGAACATCTTTTGCTAGCTCTCTCCCTACTCTCTGTTTTCATTTTGATTCTTCTACAATGCTTAATGCATTAGATCCTCTATAATACATCAACCATATTTTTTATTTACCAAAAATGATACTCTTGAGAGGGGAGAACCCAGGGAAATATTTGACAGGCTGTATGGATCCAAAGATGTTTCCCACATGGCCAGATTCCTGAAGATCTGCAGATGCCTAGTGACATTGCCATAAGAGTCAAGATAGATTAGCTATCTGTGGTATTTAGGTATGTCAATGCTTTTTATTATCTACCCCTTAATCTCCTCAAAATTTGGCTGTATAACAAAAAAAAAAAAAGTGCTAAGGTATTTACAGAAAGGCATTTTTTAAAATGCCATTCTCCTGTGACTAGAACATGAAAAACAATATATTGAACTTGCTGGAAAGAACCCTTGTGTTTTCTCACTGTCCATCCTTAAATTTAAACCAGAGATTATGTATGCAAAACTTGCAGCATGGTATGACCCTTCAGCTATGACTGAAGAATAGAAATGCCAGTATTTTTTAAGAGTCCAAGGCGATATGATTCAAATAAATACAATCATCCTACACAGCGAAGTCACTCCTTAAACAGTGGAAGAAAGTCACTGATAAATGAGCTCCACCTTGAACTTGCAGTCAATAAATCTCACTTGGAAAGTGATACTGCCACTTATCCTGTCAGCACCAAGCTGTATGATTCCTAGTCTCACAGGATTTGTCCTGCTGACCTATTATTAGCCATGTGATATCAGCATACACGGCTAGGTTTTATCAGAAGCCAGTGGGTGGAATTGCCCCAGCTGTGGAGCTCATTGATGGAAGCAGAAGTATTTTCTGTGGGAAAGAAAGATGAGGGAGATGGGCCTATCTGATGGCTGGTCTTGTCTGACTGCAACTTGTGGCAGGTCAGACATGCATCCTGATATGAGGCCATAGGCAGCCCTTGAGCAAGATATCTAGGCTCTGTCTACACTAGCAAAGCAGTAGAGCATAAAAGGATCCCATCTGGAGACTGAAAAAGTTGAGGATAAGGAGTTGATGTTCACCTCCCACAAACACACAAGCTCTCCAGCTGAGGGGTTTCCCCCAGAAAAGGTCTAGTCTGATCAATAGTGCTGAACATTCATGAGGCTGAAGCAGACTAGGTGCTCTCTTGATATGCATCTTGCTCTAGTTTCACCCAGGTTGAATGCAGCTGTTACTCTGTGATCACTCTGCAGTATAACCCAAGGCACAGTAGCTGAAGACAAACCGACACATGAGCTTCAGGAGTGCAGCAATGGTGCAAACTGAAATACCCGTGTAGGTCACCCTGTTACACCCGATGCCTCAGAAGGAATTCAGAGATTCATTTATGTGTGACCTGCTCAGCACAGTCCAAATACAGTTATGTTCTTTGTCCAATTCAAAATGAGGACTTCTTATCAAGTGGTGGCTTGAACCTGAGTGGCTTCCCAGAAGAAACAGGTTCACCCTTTCTCCATAGACTGGGAAGATCTGGCTCTTTTTTCTTCTGGGTCTGTCTGTCCCAAGCTGTAAAACTTGCTGAGGGTGATGACTAGGAAGTTCCATCTATAGAAGCGAAGCAAGTAGCACTATCTATTACATCCTAGGGATTAAGAAGTTATAACAAAACTAAAAACAATCATGTCAACTTGTGAGCCCCCTAGATCACAAAGCCTGGGTAAATCTTTTTTAAAACCTGTCCCATCCTTTTAGAGTTGTTAATTTCTGCAGAAAATGGAGATAAAAGTTAAACCATTTTTAAAATTATCTGAAAGTACACTGTTTTGTTTCATTCTGGTTTTTTATCAGAGGTATGTTTGTAAGGATGGAAACTGCTGCACAGATAAAAAGCACCCTGGGCTGCAAAAGAGGAAAAAATCTGGTCATTAAAAGCAAAAGGCAAACTCCAAGCTTATCTTCTCTGCTTTATAGGATGAGCAGAGTGTGAAGCTTCTGCTCAATCTGCCCTGTTACATAAGACTCATTTCAGCACTAGGATTTTGGCAAAACCTAAGTGTTTGGACAGAAATTTTCTGTATCTTTAGTCAATTTTTGTCTCTTAGCCTAAACAAGGCTTATGTTCTCAAACTGACAGTTGTGGCAAATCAGAGTGAATGTGAACCTGAGCTGATGGGTGCCAGAAGAGGGGAAAGGGTAAACATGCCTCCAGCCATGGAAAAGCAGATGATGTGCTGCCTGTAGCTAAGGAAAAGTCTAAACTTGCACTGTTTCTATATTAAAGCATGCATGGATTTATTTATTTATGGGTTTTGAGTTTGTTGGGTTTTTTTTCCTGGCATGCTGAGCAAGTGCTCCCTAGTTCCCAGGTGGAATGCCTTTCTGCCATGCAGGCAACTTCTTCCATCTCCAAGAAAATCCATAATAATACAAGAAGTGACAGTCTTGAAAACCTGCAGCCTGAAAATGCTTGGACAAGGGGGACACCTTAGGCCCCAGCAGCTTCTTTTTAAGCAGGTAGACTTTAGATGTGCATGTTTTAGGTGAAACCATCAGATCTCAGCAAGGCTCTTTGGTATTGAACCATTTTAAACTTTTATTATCAAGTGCTTAATTCTCTGCCAAACAGCATGCCCTGAAGTGTCAACCTGACCTTCAAAATTTCCACCTCCTGCCTTGGGTCGTGAGGGATTAATGGGTCAGGCACCTCTGCAACCTCTCAGCTCCCCGGGGAACCCAGTTTGTCAGGTGTGTCAGGCCCTCTGCTTCTCAGGCACTAGACTAGACCTATTATATGTCATCTCTAGAATAAACCAAATATTCTGAAGGAAGCCTGGTCCTAGTTGTCATACAAACTTGGAACAAAAGGGTGATAAAAAGATAAGAAATCCTAGAATGGAAGAGGGAGTTTGAAACAAAAGTGTCTGCAGCTAATGGCATTACAATGCTGATGAAATTAATTGTTTGTGTTCCAAGGAAGAGCATTTATTAATACAAAATCTCCCAAATCCAAGGTGACTGTGTTCCAAGGTGGCCACGTAAATGTGGCATTTAGGCTGTTCTGCTGCAAGAGTCTCCCTTCAGTTGTATTGCTTGAGAGATCAAGGTGGAACGCATTCATCAGCTGAGCAGGATAAAGTTGTGACTGTGCTTATTTTGAGAATATATTTTGAAATAGGAGTAATAAATTTGGAGTAGAGCTGGAGAAGCTGTGTGACTTTACTTGGTTCTAGTTGTGTAATTGGATTTAAATGACATTGCACAATAATAGACCTGTTCTTGACATCCCAATTTTTGTTTCTTAAAGGGTTTTCCATGCTGTCAGCTGACTTTTTCTTTTTTTTTTTTAATACTTATGGTAAGAATTAGGATACCGGTTTGGGTGGGATAGATATGTGGTGCATCAGTATTATCAATACTTTTTCTTTAGCTTTTTTTAATGTTGATATATGAAATATGAATTTTTACAAATTCAAAAAAAAAACCCAACTGACTTTAAAATCATAATACATGTTCTCTTTTTTAGTAGCAGATCAGTAAGAAAAGCAGGGTAGTGTGTTTGTTGTTGAAAGCTGCTGGTAAAGGGATGCACATAAAAAGCTGCTTGCAGTGCATGGAAGGAAGCTTGATCTCATCTGGGAGAAATAAGTGCCATCCAACGGGAATTCATCCATCAGCAATTAGCATATCTCCACACACATCTTCCTTCTAGGACGTGCCCATTTTCTGCTCTTGTGAAATGGAGCTGTGCAGTATGGCAGAACATGGCCAGATACTCGAAGGAGCCAGCACAAACCAGAGGAGTCAATCAGGAGCAGAGCCCTGGGACTGTGGGAGGAATGATGCTGTGGTCATACTGAGTCTGATCTTTACACTGCAGTGTATCTCCCATGCATTTATGCAATGCTTTGTCTTGCCAGCATCTCATGGCTGACAAATTACAGGCAGAAACAAGAGCCAGACGATCCACCCCAATCATTGCAGAGATAATGCTCTTGCATTTAAGGAATTTCACCTCATCCCAGGCAGGTAATGGAAACCAGGTCAAGCAGGCCAATAGCTCTGCACTCCATATTGCAGCAGCTTTGCTTGTTTTCACCTTTGCTGCCATGCTGCTCTCCCAGTTGAAGGAGACATCGGGTCTCTACTTTGTGTGTGCTCGCTCCTCGCACTCTGTGTTCCAAGGACAGCCCTTCCCTGGGCTTTGTTTACTTAAGCATTTTCCAAGTATCTGCTTGCTCTCCACGCACTGAGACAGCACTGGTCTGCCCCACAGGTGTTTGTTGCTGTCCTTGAGCTCTTGAGCTGCCCCTGACAGGGGGATGTGGATGTGAAGAAAAGTGGGGCTTGACTGGAGATGTGAGGCAGGTTCAGGAATCTTAGTCCAGTTTAATTCTTCTCATGAAAAATTTGTCTTGTACACAAAATCTAGCTAATGCTAGCATTTTTGCTAAACCAAGATAGGAGAGAATCCTGAAGTCAAAACAATTCAAGGAACAAAGTTTCCCTTTCTCCTCTGAAGAGTTTAACCCACAGGCCAGTAGATTTAGTTGACAGAGGGATTGGAAAATCTGATACATACAGACAGATGCAGACATGTATAAGGTACATAAAGTAGTTACCTGTAGGCATAAGGATTAACATACAAACATACTGAGATTTGTCCCTGCAAATATGGAAATACTAGTACAAACATTGAAGTGATGGTTTCTATACATCACATAATGATTAGTTTTTGAACCTTGAAAATGTGTTCCCCAAATTTATCTATTCTCAAGGCTTTTTTACAGCCTGCCTGGGCTTGAATGCCTCTCTGGAAAGGTGTGCTTCTTCCACAGCTCCTACATCACCTCTGCCTGGCTGGTGTGGATATCACAGATAGCCCAAATCCCTACTGCACGTCTGTCTTCAGGTGCCTGAATTGCTCCCTTCAAGAACCTTGCTGGAGCCTGTATTTAGAGAAAATTTGGACCATAGTGGATTTTTGCCATTGGGAAGACCAACACACTTGTGGAAGGAAGAAAAGAATTAGAATGGATTACACAGGAATTGCCTGACTAAAATACTACCAGCTGTGTGTTGGAGCAGGGAGTTCTGTTACTGCAGAGAGGAAAGGGAGAAAAATGGCCACTTTGTTAGTTGAGAAAACCCAATTTGTAAAGTTCAAATCTGCATTCAGACCAGAGTCCAGGGTTATTTTGATTAAAGCAGTAAGTACAGCCTGCTGAGAGACAAAAACAATAGCTAGGCTGGGCTTGGTAGGGAGGGAGCCAAAGCTTTCAGCCAACAGCTTCTCATATCTTGGGAGCATTGAGCCTGGATATGGCTGTCTGGGAGTGAATAAGCACACAAAGCAGCTACATTTGGGGGCACTGAGGCTCTGTTAGGTAGATAAGGCACTAGGAGGAGATCAGATTGCAGTGTGTTGGTGGAACATGTGTTTTGGGGAGAAGCAGGAGGAACAGAAAGAAAAAGACAATATAACGTGCAGAAGATAGGGTTTTAACAGTATTGTCAATTATTTGAATTTTTGGATTTCCAGAAGAGTTCTCCTTGTCCAGCCACAGGTGAACTTCCCTGATGCTCCCTGCTGGCAAGGAGCTGTGCCCTTGCAGGACGTGCAAGGAATTTGCATGTGATGGCTACTGCAGCAGAGAAGGGCCAGTTCAATGGCCTCACTTGATTTAAAGTAGTAAACCATACCAGAGATAGGATTTATAATGTTGCAAAAGAAACATCTGATTGTTCAAAGTTATTTAAAAATGATCTTTACTGAATCACGGTTCAATATGAACAACAATATGAATTTAACAGCACAAACCATTCCTGCTCACTTTTTAAAAATTCTTTTATCTCTTTTCATGCTGTGATTTTGTCCTGAAAAAATACAAATAAGTGGTCCTAACAGCACCAATCATTTAAAGAAATTAAAATGCTTATAGGATGGAATAGCTCAGCAGCAGAGAGCAATTTGGCACTTAGGGTTGCAGAGGGTACAGAGAGCTCCAAGTGCTGCATTCCCAATGAGGGTAACACTATTGATTTATTTCATAAATTCACCTGCCTCTCACTGATAGATGGCTGCTTATTTTGGTCCCTGGAAAACAGTTCTGCACAATAACATAGGTCCATTGAATGCTCCAAAGGTCAGGCAACATGAGCATGGGAAAATATTTGTGAATGAGGCCCAAAAAAAACTACTGAAAGAGGTGATTTCTGGCTCAAAGATTAGTCTTCATTTAGAGACTGAGAATTTATTGCTGCCCAAACCAGCATTATCAGCTTTCTGTCAGCAACAATCATCAGGATTTCCTTTCCCAATCAACATGAGCTGTGACCTCATCGCTGCAAAGGTGAAACCCTGACAGGGATTAAAGGCTAATAGAAAGAAATGAGGTAGCAGGGCTGAACAAAGAGGAGCTTGTTACACAGCAATGGCCAGCTCAGGCAGAATGTTACAGCTGAAACACGAGCCACCTAACCGAAGGCGAAAAAGAGTATTTTTAAGAGCCTGAGTAATGTTGGGTCTCCCCATCTTTCAGTGGAGAAGGAAGGCAGATTGCCATTCTTACATCAGAAATTTTTGAAGTGGGATTAGAATAGCCTTGTGGTTTGTCAAGTGTTTAATTACAATTCTGCAGGGATGCAGCCTCAAAGACACTGGAAACCAATTTAACAATCATGCCTATCATTATATACACCAAATTGCTCCTGTGCACATATAATATTCAGTAGCCTGAAACAGAGAGGCTGAGTCTAAGGCAAGGTTTAGAACATGAAAAGCGATGAAAGGTAAATACATGTCTGATATTCATCAAGCAACTTAATCCATGGTAGGAGAGTAAAAAGAGGTAAAAAGGGGTTTATGCTGTTGGTCTGTGAGTGGCTATTTTTTTTCACTCATCCCCCAAGTTCCTGGAACCAACAAGTGAGGCCATTTTTTCAGGGGCGATTCTCTTCTCTTAAAGGTCATTCTTGGCTGCCACAATATCTTTTCATTTTAAAACCCACCACAGACGTGATTCAAGTCCCAGTGCAAGCCATGTATATCATAACTTTCAATGGACTCTGGATCAGTCCCTTTGTCAGTCACCAACATATCCCTGCTTTTTCCAGCAGAGGTAGACTTGTACTGTGGATCCAAGTCTTTTGGAAGTTTATTGCATCCAGGATGCTTTCTGCATGTTTCAAATGTCTTCAATCCACCAACATAGGATAGCATCTCCTTGTGCTATGTGCTGGACTCCCTCGAAAAGGGACAGGATAATTTGACCTCTCACTGGAGAACAAAAATCACCAAACAGACTGAGAGTACTTGACACCTAATGGCCTGAAGTCTCTGGGCTGTAGTCTATTCTGAGGCTGCAAGTGGAGGATTAGAAACCAAATTCATCTCAAACATACATGAATACAATTGAATTTGATGTTGACCAGATACTGTCATATTTGACATGGTGTACTTTGGGCACCTCTCAATCCAGCACAAAGAATCCAAGTGTCTCTTAAGCAGAAACGATGAAAGGAAACATTCTTTTATAGTACATGCATAAATCAGGTTCTTTGCTGATACTGAGCAGGCTTCAGAAAGTATTTGGAATGAAAATATCTCCAGCCTAACACATTACAGAGCTTTCTGAGAGGAATCAATGCATCTTTAATACCTCCAAGGTGCTTCATTCTTTATATTTTAGAGATTAATGTCAGCCACAAATGCAACAAGGTTAAGTCCTTTTCTTGTAAAGAAATCACCATCTCAAGCAGTCTGGCTGATCCCCAGATCCCAAAAGGTAGAGCTGCAGGAACAGCCTTTGGCTGCTCCTGAAAAGTTTGTTTGTTTCTCCAAACCCTGAGGTTGAGCCATGTGGATAGTCCCCAGCCCAGCATTAGGAAGCATTAGGATGCAATGTTCATAGCTGCAGAGGTAGCATGGCTGAAATTCAACTAATGACGAAAACCTCTGCAGCAGCTTTTGAAGGCTGGGCAAAATCAGTGTCCTTTCTGGGCTGATTTGGGTGAAGTTTGACATGGTTAAAACTTTTCACTCAATGGAAGGAAAATATTTAATTGTATGAAAGCCTTAGAAATATTAGATTTAGCAATGCTATGGCTTAAATTCCTTCCATTTAGTACTCTTCAGCCTAAAGATATACGAAGCCAATTGGGGTAGAGGAATAATGAGTCCTGTAGCACAACCCAAAGCTAGCACCCAGCATTGAAAGGCAAGGTTTTGGGTTTGTCAGACAGTTTTCAAAGAGGAAGACATGTACATAATGTTGAACTAAAGGGAAAATTTAAGTAAGGACAATGTAATTACCAGGCCAGGAAACTGGGCTAGGATCTTTATTCTTTATGAAAACTGCATGGATTGATGCTTGGCAAACTAATTGCTATGAATAATTTATTAATTTATAGGATCTCTTTTGTTTTCAATTTCATTTTTAGTGACTGACGACCTGCAAATGAAGTTAACTTTTCTCTTTTTTCCTTCCTTCTTTTTTTCTTCTTCAATAGTGATCAGTTGCTGCCATTCTTGCCAAATTCTTGCTTTGATCAACATTATTTTGTTCATGCTATTTCTGCTTCATAGCACTGGCTCTCAGGCATAAGAAAACTAAAGAGAGTGAAAAGCTTCAGTCTGTTTTAAAGTTGGGTTCAAACATTTTTACCAACAGGTGAAAATGGAGGAAGTTTTTCAGGTTTTTACAACATGGGAATATTTTAAAGACAAAAATAAAAAATCTCATGTCTCTTGGTCCTATGTCTTTGTACGGAATGAACACTGGAGGTTTCACACTGGGATGTGTCCTAAGGTGCCTGTATCTCCCTCAGTTCACCAGTCCTACCAAACCTCTTATCCTACTGAATAAAGATATGTTCCTTCGAGATCTTTTCCTGGTATGTTTGAACACCTTCTTATTTGTATTATATTCAACTTGAAAGCATGCAAAGGGAAATAGCTGTGCCCTCCACAACAGGACCAATTAAGGGCAGAGATCAGAATTACTCAGCTACAACTATCAGAGCCCTCCTCATTTCCTGCCTTTCTCCGCAAGCACTCTAATCTGCATATATTGAGGACAGACTTGGTGTTTGTATTGGCACAGGGCCTGACATGGCATTTGTGAGGATGAACCATGAGCATGTGTACTTCAGCTACGCTGAACTAGAGAAATATGTGCTAGAATCAGGAAAAAATCTTCCCCTCTCCTTCTGCTTCCAAACCAATAAGGTAAGGGGGAAAACACCCTTCAGGCCTTTCCTTTGCAATCTGCAGCCACAACTTCCTCTCACTCTCTTGGCATCACACATGAGGTCCCTTCACAGGGCTGGGGACCAGCAAGGCTGCACAGGCAAGTTTTGTGAGGCGGCTTTTGCATGGGTACAAGAGGAGGAAGATACAAGTGACCATACATGGATGGCACTTCGGCTTTCTTTTCCAATAATTCATGAGGCAACGCAGCTAAACTTTAATGGAAAAGACAATAATATGCCCCTAATATAGGCAGTAATTGAACATATTCCCAACCAGAACACAGTGGATGGATCTCTCCAATGAGGCAGTTATAATTCTGTATCGAAATTTTGTCTCTGGTGTGCTCCTGGAGTAGTCCTGCTCCTAGCCCCAGGCAGCAGTAGCTCAAATGCTGCGATGAGCAAAACTCCATGGCATTATACGAAGACGTGTTCTGTAGTGAAGTTAATTTTAGATGTACAAAAGAGCAGTTTGGCATGCGGAGCAGGGAATGAATTTTGGGACCTTTTCACTCAATGGTCATCACTTCAGGCCTCACCCAAGCTGGTACCAGCCAAACTCCCCTGAAGAGAATTTCCTGTTCTTGGGTGTCTTTCACAGGTAATCATGGCTTTCTCACTGCCACTCCAACATCCACTAGAAACAACAACTCCCTGCTTGGTAACTTCCCAGAGACAGACTGTACCAACAGAGTCAAGAATTGATCCCTTTGCAACAGGCACTATCTTATAGTTTGCTGAGAGACATCAGTGCTGGAAACTGAGTGCCAGTCAAGCAGGCTATTTCTGTCCCTTTGTATGGGAAAAGCTCCTGGGATGTTGCCTAGGTGGTATTTGTGCTCATTCTAGGGGCAAACCCAGACATTTTTTTCCAGTCAATGAAGACTGACGTAAGAGGAGATGAAATTTGTATGGATATATGTAAATCATGTCTGTAGAGTGTAAGGGCTTTCAAGGACTACTGCAGAGCAGCTGTGCCAGGCTGAGTCCCTGTGCACTGGCAGAGACGCTCGGTATTGTAGCAGTTGGGCTGAGAGGTAGGAATGGCTACTGTGCATGGAGATGGGGTCATGGAGATGCATCTCCTTGTTTGAGGCCATGGCAGCTTCTTGATGCCCTAGTAACTTTTGTTTTCAAAGTCATCTACTTTCCACTTGTGCTCAGAAATATGTTGTTCATCTCCTGGAGGTAACTCCTACAGAGTATCTTGATTTGCAGTGAGACTGGAGCCTCTTCTTGATGTTTGCCATTGTACCAAGCACTGAAATATACCCCAGTTAGTGACACCCCAGTAAAATACCAGAACAGAGCTACATTGCTCTTCTTTAAAGGAATATATGAGAGGACAGCCTGTGGAGAATGAAGGTATCCTCTGAAATAACTAATTCCTCAGAAAGGGTCTTCCCAGTATATTAATATATATCAATACTGGAGTAAAGCAACCCAACTTGTTTAAGACTGGAATCTTTGTTAAACAGGGAATGCAGGCTGAATGTATTGTTGTGTTTAAATCTCAGCAGTCATTAATGGGATGGGAGAGGGGAGGCAGAAAAGACAAAAACAACCCATTCATGATAAAACAAGTCACTATTTCTTCCTTTACAAACAAAGGGGGGAAAAGGGAAAACAGCTCTCATGAGAGCCTGTATGAATTTCCTTAAGAGAGTGTACTTTAGATGGAGAATAAGTTAAATTCTGTGAGATGTTTGGGTTACCAGGGTAACAACATTTTGAATGCAAAACCAAATAGATGTATGAGCCCAAAGTAAATAATTAATGTATATCAGTATATTTGAGATGGGTTGAAGTGACTTATGTATTGTAGTCCTTCTTTATTTAATATTTCAAAAGTGTTCTTTGATTTTAAAAGCAAACACTTAATAGGCCTCTTTTCGGACAATTATGTCCCCTTTTCTACAAAGCACTTTGAAAAGAGACTAGTCATTGATGCCATCTAATAGAATAAACACACAAATTTGATGGAGTCAAACAGAACAAAGAGGCCTTGATACATCAAGAAACTTAAACATGGGCAATATTTTAAGATTGGTAGTCATCCCAAGACTACCCTGCTTCTTGCAAACTTGCATTTAACACCCTGCTAAATTCAAGCTTAAATGGTCAATCTGCACTTTTTAACTATAAGGAACATTTCTATTTTTGAACTAAGTCTTTCTATAGTAGAGGAAAAGAGTAGCTATAGATAGGTTGGGGCTGGATGTAACTGTTTTCCAAGCAATCATCTTTTTATTCATACCTATTTTCCTTGTCTAATACAATTAATTCCATCCAGGAGGCCTGTTCATAGCAGCATGATAAATAACTGCAAAAGTAAGCTAAATGAATTGAAGAGGTCTCTTACAGGATCCTAAATTAGCCCTGGCAAGTACTGAATCTCTACTTGTTAGCAGTTGCTAGTAACTGTGAATGATTGCTTTCTTCACCCAAGATCTGACCATTCTTTCCAACATTTCTTCCCATCCTCATTGCTGTTCTAGGGACATACTCGAAGTTTGGGCTTCATAATTAGTAGAAATAAAACATGGTCATTTAGCAATGCCACTAAGCTGGAACAAATGGAGTCACAGTAATTTCACGCTTATAAACTGCACCCTTTTGACTGAAATTTTGAGCCGACCCCGGAAGCGCGGCTTTTCACCCAGTGAGGCTTACATATAGACAAATTCTGGCAAAATGCCAACCCGGAAGTGCTAGCCCGCAGCAGCTGTGAGCCGAGCCGGGGTTGGGGCCACCCCCTGCAGCAGTCCCAGGCGGGGCAGGGGCCGCTGTGAGCTGCTGGGAGCTGGTGGGCCAGGGGGCTGCTGGGAGCCGTCAGGAGTGGGGGGGGCCACCGGAAAGGGGGGCTGCATGGGGTCCTGCTGACCTGGGTTGCCAGGAATGGGGGGTGCGTGCGGCAGGGCCGATCTGTGCCACCGGGAAGAGGGGCTGTGCGGGGCCGGGCTGGGCGGAGTGAATGGGCAGGATGGGGACCCTGCCGCGCGGGGAAAAAAAAAAAGTGTGGCTTATCACCCAGTGCAGTTTATTTATGGACAAATTCCGTGGACTTTCCCACAACCCAGAAGTGCGGCTTATAACCAGGTGCAGGTTATAAGTGTGAAATTACTGTACTTTACGTATTGAAGTTTGGGGCGAACAACAAAGAATAATATCCTAGAAGAGAGAAAACATACTGCATGTCTAACATTATGGAAGGGAATTAAACTCTGACTTGCAGTTAGAAAATCGTTGGAACTACTTTCATTAGTCCAGGAAAGAAACTCAGTTCTTCTCTGAAATAGGAAGTGTTAAATCTGTGGCAATTTATTAAATGCTGGAGTCTTTGCAGCTCACAGCATGCTTGAATGATTATAAAAAACAAGTCCTTAAGAACTGAAGTGTGTTTCTTCCAAGGATTATTTTTGGAAGCTCCAAGTTGCTGGATGCTATTTGCATCCCTTTTCAAGTGGGATGAGTTTAAGCAACTTCTGTTGCAGGGCTGAAGAAGGATATTGGTGAATAAGAACTCCTCTGGCTCCTGCAACTCTGATAATGGTCTGACCAAACATACCTTTCTGGGGGAGAGCAACTGCACGGTTAAAGGTCAGCACAAGAGGAAGGGGAGCTTTGCCAACCTTCCCTGGGAAGCTCCAACCAGATGACAGTGCTACACCACATCACTGCTGACAGTTCCTTGAGCAGATTCCTTCCATGGGCAATTAGCCTTCACAAAGCATGAATGGACTAGTTTTCTATCAGGAGACTGAATTTTAGCTGACAAATTAGACAGGTTCCCTGAGGCCAGAGTTATGTGGCTTTGCCAGTCTCAATAAAAATGTGATTTATAACAGATTCCTCAGCAGAGGCACTCCTTGCTTCAGGAATGAAGGCGCACACTGAACTCAGACTCTTCATCTAACATGATGATCTTACAAATCTTTGTCTTGTGCAGGAAAAACTGACTGTTACCTGCTGTTGACTTATCAACTGACTCCTCATCTGTCCATGAATGGACAGTGCTGGGAAATACAGTGCATATTTAGAAGTCAGGCAAGCACAGGTAACAGTAACAATACATTTTAGGAGGTAGGAGCATATTAATTTGGGAAGTTATGTCAGATGCAGCTGGATGGAGTTTCTAGATGTGAAAACAATGCAACATTTTGTCTAAGATGTGACTCTGGCTTTTGATGACACTGGCATAAAATAGAAGCAGAGGAGCAGAGGCTGTGGTGCACAGGGCTGCACTAATTATATGCAAATATCTCATTCTGCATGTTCCCAGCATCAGGCAGCTGAGTCCTGATGCCTGGTGGCTGTGTTACAGCCGGGCGGCAGGAGGAGCCAAGGACAGCTGTTCCATCAGTAAGGGGCAAGCACTTGTAAGAGACAAAAGTAAAGTCTAGCAAACATAAACACCATATTGTGCTTTATTCCCTTTAGTTCTGCCTTTAAACCAGACGACTCTGAAAGGGAGAAGAAAGAGAGATGTTTTCCCAAAGCTAATGGAAAACCCAGAATTTTGTGCACTTGCAGAGTCACAAAAATGATGGGAAGGAGAAAAAGGAAGAGAGAAGTTAGATCCCAAGCCAAATTCCTGCCATCTGAGGATCCACTTCTGACTCATCACAAGGTTTTCTCCTTGTTTCCCCCACTGGTGTAACCAGAACTTTTATTCTGTGAATATTAGCACTTGCTCAGATCAAAAAGCAGGCTCACCCACCCCTGACAGTGTCTTGAACATGGAATTAATATCTGAATTATTAATTTATATTACTTAATACTGCATGCTGTGTTACAGGGGTATGAGGCACACTCAGAGATTGGTAAAGTATGTGAGAGGAGGCTAACAAAGCCCACGTAGCATGCATCTAGTAAACGGATAACATGGGCCACACCGATGCAGACATAGGGGGCTGATTTTATTTGAATGAGTTTTGGACTTAAGGAGACCATTGCACAGGTGAACAGATGGACAAATGCCTCCTTCAATATCTGCTTTTATCTCCATGTGAGCTGGGAAATTTATAGCTCTGAAGTATTATTACTCCCAGTCATTAAAGAATGTAGGATTTATGAATTTAGAAATCTGTCATATTCATACAAATAATGACTTCTTCAGAGGCCAAATCTTATAATCAGCAGATGCAGAAGGAAACTATCAGACTTAACTTACATTTGCAACAGCTTAAAAAAATTAAACTAAATTACTACTTCAGTATACTGGCATGACCTTGTGGAAAAAGACATATAGAATAGGAATGGATCAAAGCTTCTGTTCGGATACGTAATTAGACAAATGGTTTTGGACAGGTTTTACATACGGGTTTCATCAGCTATTTCTTTGTTGGGGGTTGTGGGGGTGGATCTACTCTTTCCCTTGGTAAAAAAGATGAGGATTTTTCCCATTATCATGTTAAATGCCTAGCAGGGTGGCGCTGGAGTTGTTAATTGCTCAAGACAAAGGATGTGGATAGGGGCTGGCTGGTGTGATTGTTGGTGGAGGGGTGTGGTTGGAGGAGTCAGGGTGGTTGGGGGGGTTTGGTTTCTTTTCTCCTCCCTGAGGGGACACTCGCTGGCTCGAATGCAGAGGAGAGAGGTTCTTTTTCTTCTCTTCGGTTCAGATTTGCCTGCATGCCCCTGCACTGCTACTACCTCCTGCTTTTGAGAACACCGCTGAGCACTGGGACCCAGGAACGGTGAGCGAAACCTTCACTCTCCCATTTGGGACATGGCCCTGCCTCTCCTCCCTGCTCCTGCCATGTTGCTGCTGTGAGGGACCTGCCCTGCTCCCCACCGGGACCACATGGAGAAGAGTGTCTGTGACTGGGAAAAGGACTGAGTTTTGTTCTGTCTTATTGCTGTTTCTTTTATAGCTGCTGTTCTTGTTCGTCTTGTAGATATATCAGTAAAGAACTGTTATTCCTAAACCCATACTTTTTCTGCCTGAGAGCTCCTTAATTTCCAAATTATAGTAAACTGAGAGAGAGGGGATTTTCATTCTCCATTTTAGGAAAAGCTCCTGCCTTTTTCTGGCAACACCTGTCCCTTCAATGGGTTAAGGTTTTGAAATTAAAAAATCAACAAAATATCCATATATCTGAACCTTCTGAAATCCTCTGATGATGTTATTTTAATTGAAA
>VRYO01000369.1:2816541-2843541 GCA_009812075.1 Sialia sialis
GGTCTGTGAAAACTGTTTGCAATTTGAGCACCTGACAGCAAACCCCACGATCGCCCGATTCTGTTACTAACTCGTTACTGTGTCGCACATGGATCCTCGCTTAAGAAAAAAATAAAATGCAGCTTATCAACCGGTGCGGCTTGTTTATGGACAATTTCCCGGCTACCCGGATGTGTGGCTTATAATCAGGTGCGGCTTATAATTGTGAAATTACTGTACTCTAAATCCTAGAAAGGACCTGGAAGGGACCTTAAAGAGCATCTCATTCCACTCCCCTGCCTTGGGCAGGAGCATTTTCCTCTAGAACAGGTGGCTCCAAGCCCTGTCCAACCTGACCTTGAACACTTCCAGGGATGGGGCATCACCTGGCATTCAAGAAGAAAATAAATCAGTGACTTTTTGAAGGTTCAGTTTTATCCAAATTTGTGTTAACTCTGTAACAGGGACATTCTCTATCCATGAGAATAAATTGCTAAATAGAAGGAGGCCTCTCCCCAGCACCATATAGCATTGGAAAAACTGCAGGATGACACAAGTTAACATACACAAAACCTCCTTTAATTCAGCACTATCCTTTTACAATTCAGCTGTTCTTTCTTCTGTACCAGACAAAACCAGACAAAACTCTAAATTTTACAGATTATACATCAGCTGGTATATGATTGAGGTGAAATTTGTGTACTGTGAAATTCGTGTACCATGAAATTCCTCAGGCTACCAGGGAACCTTTGGATACCAGATATCCTAAGAAGCATCTCTTTGATTCAGCTGGCCAGGGCCAGGATAGTGTCTTTCCACATGCTTATGCCACTGGCTAATATGATGAGGATAATGCTGATCCCAACAAAAACACTCCATGCAAATGTAGAATAAAACCTTTATGAAGGGTAGATGACAGTGACAAAATTCGTCATTGCCTCTAGAAACTGGATTGCATCTAACAAATGAGGCAAGAGTCCTGCAGTGACTTGGAGCCTGACAACTATGCTGCTGACAACATTTCATCTGTGTCTGCTTCTCAGAAGACATAATTTATTTCCAGGACAAAATGCAAGGGCTTTGAACATCTCCTCTGAGGCACTGCAGGTTTTTTTTCCAGATGGAGGGATTTCTTTCCTATAAATAATTAAATTTATTTATGATATTTCACAACAAACAAGTGACACATAAATCTCAACATCAAATGTAACTGCTCTTTTATGGCCTTCATGTGTAACATCTCACCTGAAGCCAAATAAACTCTATTTAGGAGTTGGCTTCAGATTGCAATAGTTATACTTGGGTTTGAGACAGTCTGCAGTATCCATTTCATATGGATTCTGTTTTACCTTTGGTGTTTAAAAAGATGATGCTACCTCCTCTCAGATCTGTTCTTCCTCATCTTAATATAGGTGTTCAGGATTCCTTGGCAAGGCAAGAAATGCCTGTAATTTGCACAGTGTAAGCAGGAAACTGAGGGCATGTTGGCAGGGTGTGCTCCATAGAGTTAGCAACAGAGGCTAATGAAAAGCATTTTTTCAAGCGCATCAATCAATTTCACTAGATCCTACTAAACAACAGAATAAAAATAAAAGCTTTTGGTCTACAGCTTCAAAGCTGTGTGGGTTAAGTCATACTTAATATAATGCAGGAGAGTCAGAAAACTAGCATTTATGCCGGAAATACATAAAATATTTATGCCACAGGATTCGCTTTTTTTACTGTAAAGTAACTTTTCCCAGAGCCAAATTTTATCTTCTGATGGAAGTTGCCCCCAATAAAACAGGAGCACAGTCAGTATATACACACAGTGATTAGAACAAGTGGCCCTCTCACAACATTTGAGATAGGAGGGATTCAGTGTCTTTGACCTGCTTTGCCTCCTGCAGAGCCAGCTTTTGCTGGAGTGGGGCTATTGTCTTCCAGAGTCTTAGCTGAGACAGGTCCTTCTCTGTTTCCAACTTCAAGCACTGTTGCCTCATGAGTATAGCCTACCTCTTAATTTGATGGACAATTCTTAAAAGCAAGTTCTACATAATTTTATTTTCTGCTGTAGTTGGCTCTAGGTGGATTGTTTCCCTTGTAGTTCCCGAAAGCTGTGCTAAGACCAATGTTATTTAGACTGAAATCTCTCTGGGGCAAAAGCTGCATCTTTAGGGGATCTGCCTGTTCCTCATAGAATTAGGTAGATCAGATGAGCTTAAGATACAACATCTGTGAGTAATCTGGAAAAAATTACTAAATTTTATGACCTATATAAGAATTGACTGGACTCTAAGACAATCTTCCCTGTGAGGGTGCCCAGAGAAGCCATGGCTGCCCCTGCATCTCTGGAAGCGTCCAAGGCCAGGTTGGATGGATCTGGGAGCAACCTGCGATAGTGGGAGATGTCCCTGTCCAAGACAGAGGGTGGGACTGGATGGGCTTTAAGGTCCCTTCCAACCCAAACCAGTCTGTGATTTGATGACGATTGTCTAATAAAGCTTTCTATAGGGCTTGGCCACAATTAGTCTTTTTATCCAAGCTAATTTCCCCCACATACATATACAGATTGACTTTTCATACGTGTTTAGAAAATGCTGGACGATACTTTAAGAAAGTAAATATTAAACATGTAATATTTAATTTAAAAAACACATTTTAAAGCCTGAAGAAAAGTAGTATTTACTTCAGAGAATCACAGAAGGGCTTGGACAGGGAAGGACCTTAGCAATCGTCTAGTTCTACACCCCTGCCACAGGCTAGGAGATCATTAAGATATTAAGCATGAAATAATTATTCCCGCAATTTATGTATTTTTATATTCATTTAACATTTGTTTTGAGACACGTATCTCCAATAGCGCACGCGAAGAGGTTGCAGGGAGCGCAGCAGCAGCAGCGTCATGGGAGATGGCGCTGCGGTGAGCTCCCTGCGGGGGAAAGAAGGGGGAGGAATAAAAAAATAAGGGAAAGGTGAGGGATCGGAGAGGAAAAAGACACGGAAAGGCAACTCGTCCCTGAAGCAGAGCCGCCATTTCGGGGCGTGCCGCGCACACCGTCCCGCCCGGCGGGGCGGCACTGCCGCCACTTCCGCGCGGCAAGGGCGGAGCGGCGCCTGGGCGGCCGATGGCGGCGGCGGCGGCGGCGGCGGCGGCGGCGGGAGTGCTGCCCGCGGCCCGCCTGGAGAGCCTGCGGGTGCTGTCGGCTCTTTTCCGGGAGGCGCAGCCCAGGTAGCGGGGAGTAGGGAGCGGCGGTACCGGCGGATGTCGGGCAGGACTCGCCTCGGCTCCCAGCGCGGTCCTGCCCCTCGTGGTGTCGGCTGCGGGCCGGAAAAAGGGCTCTCAGTAACCCCGTAGGGGTGTGGATCAGGTCCCTTCTGGAGACGTTCCGCACCCTCAGCCTTCTGGGGCTGTGCGTGTCGGGGGGTGATCTGTCCCTTCTCCTGTCCTGCCGCGGGGGGTCCGTGAGGAGCTGCAATCCTTGTGCCTGTAGCACGGAGGAAAGGGGTTTGTGTCTTACTCGTGGGTGGCATAAAATATCCTGGCGATACAGAATAGCTTGGGTTAGAGGGACATTAAGGCTCATCTCATCCCACTCTTTATGTGGGCAAGGATATCCAGCCTGGCCTTGGACACTTCCAGGGATCCAGGTGCAGCCACAGCTTCTCTGGGCAGCCTGTGCCAGTGCCTCACCAGCCTCACAGGGAAAAATTTCTTCCTAACATCCAATCTAAACCAATCTATCAGGCTGAAGCCGTTTCCCCTTGTTTTGTCACTTCAGGTCTGTCTCCGTCTTCTTGCAGGCTACCTTCAGGTACTTGGAAAGCATCAGTTAGGTCAGCCCAGAGCTGCTCTTCTCCAGGCTGAGCACTCCCAAGTCTCCCAGCCTTTCCTAATAGCAGAGCTGCTCCATCTGTCTAAACAACTTGGTGCCTCCTTTGAATTGTTCCAAGAGCTCCGTGTCCTTCCTGTGCTCGGATCCCATGGCTGGAGGCAGCTCTGCAGGTGGGGTCTCACCTGAGCAGGCCAGAGGAGCAGAACCCCTCTCCCCTGCTGCCCACGCTGGGGGCTCAGCCCAGCACAGGGGGATTTAGGGTCCCAGTGCACATGGCCAGCATATGTCCAGCTCTCATCCTCCAGCATCTCCAAAGCCCTTCTCCCAGATTCCACCTACTCATCCCAAGCCTGGATTGATCTCCTGAGGGGGTTTTCCTGACCCAGGTGCAGTATCAGCAGTTGGTCTTGTTGAATCTCATGGGATTTGCATGTGCCACTTCTGGGGCTTGTGGTGCCTTTCTGGACAGGTACCTTAGCTGAGGTGTAGCTGTGGGAGTAGCAGAAGTGGGTGAGATGTGCCTCTGTGAGGCCCTTCTGGGTAACAGTCTCGTTCCCATGTGAGGCCAAAGCTTTGGATGAGGGTGGTGACTGTGGGCCTTAGGGACAGGGGGCATGCAGGGTGCAGGGTGGGCTGCCCTCACTTCATGGAAGGAAAGGTTGGATGCCCCCTCAGTAGGTTTAAGATGAGCAAAGACAGAATAGGGCTGCTGGAGAAATTGGGCTGGTATGAAGCCGTGCCTGTAAGGTCAGGGAGACCTCTGAAGTACCACACAGCACTGTTGGCTTTGGCAGAAGCTGGGCTTGCAGAGGTTCAGGTGGGAGTCTGGCGTTAGAGGAATGGGTTTTGCTCTTCCTGGAAGGAGGCAGAAGGCACAGCACAGTGGGAAGCTTGTGCTCACTCCTAGCAGTGGTTGGTTGAAGGTCTTGATACCTGAGAATGAAGAAACCAGGCTTAAGCTTGGTGTAAAATCCTGCTGCTGTTTTGTTTTAATTGTTTAAATTCCCAATAAGTTTTTGTTTTTTTTTTTCAAATCCACATTTAAAAGTCAGGGGGCAAGAGGGGAAGATGTACTCACAAGTATTTTTTTGTGATCTCCATGGGTGCAGGAGATCTAGGAGACCTTGTTCTGGTGTTCATCTCAGTTTCTCTGAACGGAGGACCTCTAGAAATTGTGGGCTTATGGGCTGATGCTTCCTCTGTCTTGCTTCCCAAAACCTCTGCCTCTGTGTTTGAAAGAGGAGTAGATATTCTGCAAAACAGCCAAGTTTTGTGGGTATGGGTGGGCTGAAAGAGAGACACTGTAGTTGCCCTTCCAGAAGGACAAAGCTGTAGCATTACCTTACATCCCATAGGATGTGGCAGAATGGATCTAGGAGCAGCTCTGGCAGAAAATTTGCCAACTCTGGCAGATCCTGTTGTTGGTGCTGTTCAGTCAGGAAGACACAACCCAATGGATGTTTTGTGTTCAAAGATGTGATATTTAGTGACAATTCTTTTGTTATTATAGGACTGTTCAGTGTTTGTGGAAACAAAATAGATTAAAATGTGAGTTCTTACATTTTGTAACTCAGAAGGAAATAAAGTGAGGCAACAATGTCCCTACTATGAGACCATGATATGAAATCTGGGAGACTTGCATTTGGCTATATGATTTACTTGAGTCTTCCAGTGCTTTTAGTTGATTTCTTTATACTTTCTTTACTAAGCTACAAAAACAAGAAAATGGCTTTATTTTGTTCCTAGGAATGTTGTGAAGATAAGTACTTTAAAGGCTTTTTACAGACTCTGCATACAGGAATGGAGCTGTGCAAGCACCTAAAACTTGGAGTGGAAATACAGAATTGTAAATTTGTGAATTTGTTTGCATAGTTCCTAACTAGTTTCATGGTTTTTTGGACTCGGGGCTTTTGAACAGAGTTTCATTACTGCTTTTAATACTGTGCTCACTAGAGTGGTATCTTGTAGTTTCTGCTTTTAACAATCAAACAGGTCTTACAAGGAGTGACAGTAATCTTCCTTTTGGCATGGGTACAGGAATTCTGACTCTTTGTTTTGACTCAACAAGAAATTGTGCATGTCTTCCTAGTCCAAGAGCTGGGCTGCTATACCCTTTTCCTCTGCATCCTTTTGTATTCCTGCAGAACTTGATGTGGAGATGAAGGACAGGTAGCAATAGCAAATTGTGGAGCTGCTATGTTAGGCAACCAGACACAGGAAACAGAAGTTTGTGGAATATCCACAAAGCAGTTCTGGATGGATTTCAAGGCATGTTTACAATGCAAGGTATTATTTTAATCTAAAATCCATTTAGGAGACTCTTTGGCAGTTCTATAAATTAAAAATTAGGGAAAAGATTATGGAAGGAAAGTATTTTCCATTTCAAAAATACATTTTTAATATCTATAGCTGCTGCTATGTATGTGAATATTTGTTGTAATGCTAGAAAATGTTTTTTTTTTTAAAAAGTGCCAGTAAGCGTTGCTGTGGAACAGTTTCCTGAAGTCAGTCAGTCAGCTGGTTTCTTAATATCAACTAAATATTTTCTGCTGTTCGTGCTTATTTGAGGAGTTTTTTTATTCAGAAGTTTTCATTAGAATTCCTTTGTAGTACATACTCAAATTGCAGTGCTGTTTGAATGCTTAGGTACAAGACTTACGTGTAAATTTTCTCAGAACAGAGTCCTGCTTTATCAAACAACATCTAAGTCAGTCTGTCTTCATTTGGAATACCTTCTGCTTGCTCACTTAGGCTTTGAGATTTGATTTCTGCTTGGAATGGTCTGGCTTGAGAAGTCTGGATTTTCTTTCATAGTGTTCAAGAGGCAGATTTGGACTTCTGTCTCTCCTCAGTATGTAAAAAAATCAACATCTCCTGCATTTACAGTGTGGATAGACACTTCCTTGTGTACCCCACACTTGCTCCATTAGGACGCACAAAGGTTTAATCTTTGTATTTTACTGGAAATGTCTGCGCTCTTAGGCTTTTTTTTGCTTTTTTTTTACTTTCAATCTAATTTTAAAAGAAAAATTGTCACAGCAGCTCAGCATGCTTCTGATCCAGTGTCTGACTAAAAGTTCTGCTCTGCTGCATAGCTCTGCTAGGAGAGAGGGGCTTTTCCAGCATAGGAATAACTGTAAGGTGTCCTTTTAGCTGTGGAGTCACAAAAATGTGCACAAAAGTTCTTCTGGCTTCTTTCATTTCTCTTTCACCAATTTAAATAAGTGAGTGTTGTACGGTAGTATGTCTTGACTGACCACTGGTTTCTGTATTTTGCAGTTCGGTCGGAAAATGACTGGTTTCATGAGGTAGTCCAACAAAAGGCGTAGGCTGATATGAAGGAAACTACAGTGGGCTGAGTGGTCCCATTTCAGAGTAATGTCAAAGTTCAAAAAATCAGAACTGCTAATGGCTCTGCTCAGTGTAGAAAGCACTCCCTGGCTGGGGGCTACCTTACCAGACCATAGCTCTTCTGACATTTAGAAAACTTGTCTCTAGTGCATTTCCCATGGGGACTGTGGTACATCAGCCACTGAGTCTTCTCTTGGCACATTGTGAAGTGGCAAGAGCTGCACTGCTTCTTGTAAGTTGAAGGTTCAAGTTCCATGAATGTATTTTCTTCGGTCTTGAAACCAAAACCAAATTCCAAACTTTCTTTCTGGTTATGTAAGCTCCACTGTTTTCTTTATGACTGAGGACCAGCTCTGCTTTTGGTCTTTGTTTTTTGTGCCACTTTGGTATTTTCCCTTCAGTATTGCACCACTATAAAATGTAGCTTCTCCTCCATAATTCTCAGTGATGCAGTGGTGGGTTTTTTAGTGTTTCAGTGTATACGGAGAATGTGTAGATATATTGATCTTTATTAATGTTTCTTCAGTTCTTACAGCACTGCTCCTTCTTTGTAAATCTCCTCCATGCCCTAACAGACCTCAACATTGGAGGCACTGTACTGTTAGTAAAATGTAGCCTAGCATAAAAGTGTCACTATTGGAGCAAGAAATCTGAAAATGTGAACTGTGAGTAAGGACTAAGAGTTTTTTTAGTCTAGGAAAGAAAACATGGCAGGAGCAGAGGTGGGAAATAGTATCTCCAGACATGTCTAAGGGTGTGCTTAGGGTCAAGGTGGATTGGCAGTGTTTGGTTAATGTTGAACTTGATGATCTTGAAGATCTTTTCCAATCTTGGTGATTCCATAGTTTGATTTATGGACGTGATCACTTACAAAAGAGAAGGTAGAATTTCTGATTGTGCAAATATGTAGGCATTTGAGTGAGCAGCAGAATGCAGGTAATACTATATCACCCAGTAGTGTTTGATCAAGAAATTTTTTAATTCTTTAGGAAGAGTTTTCTGTGTGAACATTTTATTTAATGCTGCTTTACATTTCCTCTCATCTCACTTTCTTTTATTTGATCCTGGGTACATGACAAACCTAATTAAGGTTCAAGGAGGCTGCATCTGGATTTCCTTTTCTGATCCCAGTTGGAAGTATTGGATGAGCAAATTTATTGAACTTCCCTGTAGCAATGCCATAAACACTCTCTAGTGTGGCTTCTCTCCACCAGCATGTGGAGAACTGAGTTAGCAATGTTTGTCAGGTGTTGCCCTCATCTCTTTTGTGGACATAAAGTCAGGGCATAGTGTAGTTGAGTAGCTGTAGTTTGAAAATGTTTATCTCAGTGTGACAGATCATCTGTAGATGTGTATGTCCGTCCTGGGAGACTGGTGAATCTTCATGGAGCAGTAGCATCACCTGTCATCCAGGCATATGGATTTCTGCATATGCTTATGGTTTGGTAGTGCTGTTTTCCTTGGTCTGGGTGCTCCAGGAAGTGGCCTGGTACCTTCTGTAGTAGTTTGCTGAGGTGGAACAGAGTTGGCTTTTTCCCTTGACTGTGATTCGCACACTTCAGAATGATGCTCGTGCAGCCACCAGCTTTCTCCAAGGCCTTTGTCCCTCTGAAAAAATCTGCTGCGAGCTAGAGCTTCTGCTACCTTACTCTTCTGAAACATCTAATGCTAGACATGTAAACTGTGTTCATTAAATAAAGCAATTCCTCTTAAAGTAGCATGCAGTGTCATGCATAAATCTGCCAGCTATATGTATTAGGGAGTTGTTTTTTTTTTAGTAAAATTCTAAAAGAGCTGTTGAAAAATCATGAGGAATACTAAGGCAACACAACTCTTCTACAGCCTCTTTTTCTAAAAAGGCTGATGGGAAGATTTTTGTTCTTTCTACTTGAAATACTATGAGTAGTTAAATATTCTGAATAGCTAAAGATTGCTAAGGAAACATCCAGAGATTGCTGCAGAAGCATCTTTGGGTTTACAATAAGTGTCAATGTCATAGACTTTTTGGTAGGAGTGCATTTATATTTTTTTTCACCACAAATATATGTGTTTCAGAGAAACAGCAGAAGAAAGTGCATTTCGGGATGTCCTGGAAATCCTGACAAGCACCTCAAGTGCTATTGAGCAGACCTGTAAGGACTCCTGTGGACTGGCAGATCTGGATACCAGCCTGCTGCTCATAGCAGAGTGCTTCAGATGTCTGAGGAATGCCTGTGTTGAGTGTGCCAAGAATCAACATGTCATGAGGTACAGTTATGATTCCTTTTAGCCCATACCCAAGTATGAGCTTCTGATGTTTGTGTGGTCTTCTTTCGCACTGCTGTGTTAGTTGATTTATTAACTGGCATTTCCTGCTTGATACAATCATTGAATTCAAATATGCTAGAAACAAAAATAGCTGACCTATATGTAGGTCAGTTTGGGGCCGTGCTCAGTAATAGAACGAAGTGTTTGGCTCCATAATATGAGTTGAATTACACAAATGATATAAGCCTGTTGGAAGTGTGACTCTAGAACTATCCTTTTTTTTTTTATTCTTTAATTTTTTTTATGACATAATGGATAAGTAAATGGTCTTAAAAATCAGTTACAGGATTAGTATGTCTTTTAAGGTTCATTTAAATCTGTCTGGCTTTCCTAGCAAAACACAGCATGTAAAACTGTGCATATTAATCCTGATGCATATATATAGGCAAGCTGAGTTTAAAGGATATTAAGTTAATCTGGCTCCTTAAGTTGTTTAGCCTCTCTATTCATTGTCTGTGTCTGTTGCAACATTGAGAGATGCTTGCAATACAATCAGCTGTAGTTATCTGATAATCTGGTTGGTGTTTTTAAAAAACCCAGCAAAATAGCAACAAACGCCCTCTGTGCCCAGATGCGCCACAAGAAGCCCATACCAACCAACCAACCAACCAACCAAAGAACTGCCCAAGCTTGTCACAAGTTGTTTATATCAAAGAATTATTGGGGACTACAGTCTTAAAAATTGGCTTCTTGGGACTTGTCAAATTTGATTTATTGGATTAAATATAATTTTGACGTGGGACCAAGTCTTACTTTCTGTGCTAGGGCAGAATTCTGTTAATGCCAGAGAAATTGCAATGCAAATCATTCTGAGAGTCTACCTGTGATTCCTCCTCACTGGAGAAAGGCTAAATGATTACTTGGCCTTCTCTGCTTCTCTCTGAGAGTTGTGTATGTGTCCCTTTCAGCTGGCCCTGTTGTTTTTTGGTAGCTGTCACTAATTACTTTGTTGGCATTGAAAATCCTCCAAGTTTATTATGAAGTAAGATACATGACTCTTGTTCTGGATGCTTGACCTCTAGACAAAGTTTTTACACAGATAAAGCTGTTGAAATTATATTAATAACTTGCTAATGTTTAATGTCTGATAGGAAGAATAGCAAAAAGGGAGGAAAAGGTACTTAACTCTGAAGTTTCTGTGCCCAATATTGGTAAAATGCAGGATGATGCAATAAACCCCTCTGATTTGCTTCTGATGGTAGTAGTGTGGCTACTGATAGGCAGGCAGTAATGTAGGAGAAACTATTTTTGTTTCAGAGATCCTGAAGATGCTCAAGATTCCCTGTTAACTTTGGTGAAAAGCCTTTTAAATTTTTTTGAGTGTATTTCATATCAAGTAAATTATTGTGGTTTTTTTTTCTCAATTTAATAATAGGAACTTGGGTTTCATCTCTACATCTGTCCATTTGATAGAGTTGCTTCATGGAATAAAAATCAAAGAAGAATTGTTACTGACTGGTAAGGCTGGGGATTTTGTTAAATGTATAGCCTGCACTATATTTTTTTACATGGATGTTACGATATTACTTTACTGATCAATTTGTTTTGTAAATAAACTTAATTCTTTATTGAATTGCAGTTAAGAATTGGTCCTCTCAGAAAAAGGTCTCAACCTCAAGTCTAGTTTAGCTGTATTTTCACTGATCTGTTCCTTATAGATTGCTAAAGGAAAGATATGTGGAAACTTTAATATGAAGCAGGATATTCGGTTTTATGAAAGGAAAAGTTCATGTAGTACCTCTATTCAAAAGGCATTCTGGTGTTTTACTGTCTTTTTATTTGTTGATACTTAAAATAATTTATCTGATTCCAGAAAGCAAATTTTGGCTGTGACTTTAAAAATTATTTTTAATTTTCACTTGGGTACCATGGTTGCTGGCCAGTCAGGATGGTATCTTCCAAGAGTTAAGTACTGATTTGAGTAGTGTTCACATTTCCTTAGCAGATGAGTTTTTTCTTTCAATGGAGTGTAGAGAAAATGTGTTACCCTTCCTCCCTAGTGGTAGTTATTTCTATTCATTTTACTACATATTAAGAGTTTTCAGTTTTTTCTCCTCACAGTCTATTTTTCCCAGTGTGTGCATGTGGAGCTTTATACACTGGACTCTAGTTGTGGCTGTCTGTGGTTGCAGACAGTAAAGCATATTGGTTTTCTTGTTTCTCAGATGAGTTTTTTTACTGCATTTCTGCTGCTGCTGTTCTGTCATTCTGTAAAAGCAGGTGAAACAGCTGTCATACAGTAACTTACTCTCAAACACCTTTAAGAAGCTGTGAGGGGGCAATGAAGTCCAGGCTGGGTTTCATTTTACTGCTCTCTTTGGCTAAAATTGAAGCCCTGTGGGCATGTGAGGGAATTATGCTTAAGCCAGGTTCACTCCTGGACCTGTTGCTGGTATCCTGCTGCCAGGGAAGGGTCAGTGATGCCAGCACAGTCCTTCAGTGTGGGAAGAGCTGAGCTATATGCTCTGTGGGTGGCTTAAGGGGCTTGCTCAGTGGCTCTCATGAAGAGGAACTGATGGTGCACAGGAGTCACTTTCAAGTCAGGTTACAGGAAGGACTGGGGAAGGTCATAGAGGACAAGAGCATCCTGCCCCACGGTTGTGAACTGCTTTGCAGACCAGTAGGTAAAAAGAAAAGTGACAGGAGCCAAAATTTTGCTTCTGTCCGGCCTGTCACTGTCCCTGCTGGGGCCTTGGACAGTAGTGGGCTCAAAAAACTGTTCTGGGAAATTGGGCTTCCACTTTCAGCCCATTCAAAGCACCAGGAAGTGTGGTTTAAGAATGCCGTCTGCCAGAGGGGCTGCCCAACGCCTTCAGGAAAGGGAACAGGGTGTGTTCATTGTTGGATACAGGAATGACCCGAGGTCTTCCCTTTGGCTTCATGGCTGCTGGCCCATCCTTACTGGACCATGTATGTGGGGCTATTCTCTGCTCATGAGTTTGAAGAAGGAGAGAGAAAGAATGCTATTGAGCAAAAAACAAAGGAGGATAAAATTTGATTATCTGCTTGAGGCACTTTTTCCTAGCCAGAGGATGGTGTAAAATCTCTGCTTGTCAACATTGACTGTAACAGTGACATTGACAAGACAGTTTTTAACAGGATTTCAGTAAAAGTTGTTTTGTGACTGTTATTTTACATAGCCATTCAGTAAATACATCTGAGTTATAACTAAGATTTGCTGTATTGACCCAGGATAGGTGGGTTCATTTGATGCTGTAAGTAGCATTGATCTCCTTGGGAATGAGCATGGCTTATGTATTCCACATATTTTAGTGCAACAGAAAAATTGTAGACAAGCAAATGTCGCTCATTTCTTGCTGAGTGATCTGATGAACTTTATTCTAAGTGGAAATTAATACAGTGCCTAGAGTACTGGTTCCTTCCACAGGGTTTTCCTCACAAGTTAACGGTTACATTTGACTGTGGATTATTAGTTGTACCAAAGTAAATTGCTACATTAGACTTAGCACTGTTGCAATGAAAGAGACCCATGAAATTAGTAACTGGTACTGTGCTTATTAACTGTAATTCTGTTTCATGATTCTTCTGATGTTTCATATAGGAAATCAGGTCACAGGGCATGAGTAGCATGTGTCTTTTGTTCTTGTAGATAATTATGTGTTAAGTGGAGTATTTCAGGTTGTTCATCTGGGTATGTATCATTTCTTCCCTTGAATGGCTACTTGGATTGGATGATCCCTCTGGTTTTTAAAATACTTCCGTGTTGCTTCCATTGCAATGAAGTACAAGGATGAGGAATTAAGGCTGCACTGCAGGGTGAACAGCACTAAATGATGTTTCAGATCATGTTCCTGTGAAAAATTCCCAGAACAAATTATTGTAGGCTAAATAAACTTGAAGTTCCAACATTACTGTGTTTATATGAGATTGGAATTTCATTCTGCAGACTGAAATATTCATTTAACCTGATGTATCGCCGGTTTGCACTCTAATCCACTAGTAGTAGCTGTTAAGTCTAGTAAGTGAGTGGTGTGGTAATTTTTGTAAGACAGCTCAGTGTAATAAATTTCAAATGGATAAAATGAGAAATGAAATAAAAGTATATGTTCTTTGACTACTGCTGTGGCCCATGTGATGGTTAAGGGAGAGGACATGATCAAAGAAATAGAAAAGGTGTTGTTGTACAAAGTGGTATGACTAAAAACCATTGCTAATATTTATTCAAATAAATCCAGACTCCTTTGCATCCTCTCTGCTAGGAGTAATACTTTAAAAATAGTTTCCCAGGGGTTATATACATGGTGAATTGGCTCCTCAATTGAGTATATTTACTGAAAAAACTCTACTGCATGTTTTCACCATACATCTTTTTCTTTTTTTTCAATGCTTTAAAAAACTAGATAAATTCCTGTATGTTTGTAATACTTGTCCCAGCCAGCTATGGAAAAAGTTAATGTTTTAGGTACATGAGTACCACTAAGGCAATGGGCCAGAATCCCTGAAGGTGAGTTAGGATGTCTGTCCTGAAATAGCTGTTTCAAATTTCAGGTAGGTTCAAAAATAGTTAATTCATACATTCAGCATTCAGAGATTGTCCAATCCCACATACATGCGAGCTGTCCCCATAATAAGAGTCTCCTTTCTTTTTGATACTTGCATTTAAAAAAACACTAACATTTTTAGTCATTTCTTTTATGGTACCGGTGCAGTTAAATGTTTGTCTCCACTCTTCCTCCTTGCCTACTTCCCATTTACTTTGAGTTGAACTCCATAGTCTAGTTTTATTTCCCATAATCGCTTACATAGTACATCTGTCATAATCAAAGACATTCTTAAAACTAACCTTTCTTACAACTAATCTATCTTGAGCAATATGTATTTTGTACTGCTTGGAGAAGGGAATCTCCTCGGAGGAGCTCCATGAAGAAGCCAACAGCTGACTCACTGCTGTTGGGGTTCACAGGATCGCAGCCACTGAGGTTGGAAAAGACCTCCAAGACCACCGTGTCCAGCCTGTGACTGATCTCCACCTTGTCACTCAGACCAGAGCACTGAGTACCACCTTGGACACCTCCAGGAATGGGGACTCCACTGCCTCTTTGGGCTGTCCCTCCCAAGGCCTGACCACCCTTTCAGTGAAGAAATTCCTCATAGTATCCAACCTGACTCTCCCCTAGCACAGTTTGAGGCTGTTTCATCTCATTCTGTCCCTTCTTCCCTGGGAGCAGAGCCCAACCCCGCTGGCTGTCCCCTCCTGTCAGAGCCAGAAGGTCTTCCTTGAGCCTCCAGTTCCCCAAACTGAGCCCCTCTAGCTCTCTCAGCTGTTCCTGGTGCTCCAGATCCTGCCCTTGCTCCATTTCCTTCTCTGGGTATGCTCCAGCCCTGAAGTGTCCTCCCTGAGGTGACCGGCTTGAAGCTGCCCTGAGGACTCAGCAGTGCCAGCGCAGGGAACAGTCACTGTCCTGGTCCTGCTGCCAAGCCGTGGCTGTGACAGGCCAGGTGCCATTGGCGTTCTTGCCCACCTGGGTACACCTGAGCTCGTGTTCAGCCACAGCTGACCAACAACACCAGGTACTTTCCTGCTGGGCACTTTCCAGGGCTGATATGCAATGATGCTAAACAGCTTGTAGTCCTTCTTCTGGGCAGGAGTAAAAATTACCTGTGACAGATAATTCACACTTACAGTAATTTCATGATTATAAGCCGCACCTGATTATAAGCCGCGCTATTTTTTTTTTTTTTTTTTTTTAAAGCGAGGATCCATGTGTAACAAATTGCAACAGTTTTCATAGACCAGCGAAGCCTTTAAAGGTGGCCCCAGGCACCCTCCCTGGCTGGCTCTCACTTACGGGTTGGCATTTCACTGGGATTTGTCCATAGATAAGCCGCACCTGAATATAAGCCGCACTACTGGGGCAGGCTGGATTCTTCAAGGAAAAAGGTGCGGCTTATAATCGTGAAATTACTGTACTTGTAAATGTCCTCCCTGTTCTTACTGCTGCAGCAGTCCTTCCTCTAATTTTCTTCAAGGGATAGAACTTTTCAGTCAAGGAGAGAAAAATTTGTGTGCTTCACTTCTTGGACAGTATCTAAAGCCTGGACTTTGCCCCAGTGTTCTTAAAGCTATACATGCTGAAAGTCTAGGAAGCAGATGAATGTAAAGGAGGTAGTTAATGCTTTAGACTAAAGAGCTTGAATATTCCTGGTGGGAAGACAGACAAGATGATAAATGCTGCCCCCATTGCCTAGTTCAGAATTAATTTGGATGGGGATTGAAGATGCAGAAACTGTACCTGCTCATGCAGAAACACTACATGCCAGAAGGTCTTTTATGTTTCTTAATTGATTTGAGACCACAGTCTTCCAACAAATAAATAATAATATACTAAATTTTTTAGATCTGAGGGAAAAAATTCTCTGCAGGATATAGATTTAATGGAATTTCTGAAGTACCCTCTCCACATCCCTTTTTTTTTGTTGTTTTTTTTTTTTAATTAGAGGAGTCTCATCAAAACAGGTTTTTTTCTGCTGTGGGTATGAAGACCAAGAACACTTGCCTCAGAGGAGCAGCTGATGAAGATGCCAGATGAGCTTTAACTGAACTTGAAGCAGACCCAGAGACTCTTAAGAGCTCAGAAGTAGTTCAGTATGTTTGGGATTGCCACAGACATAGGAAATATCCTTGTCACAAGCCCAAGTAGAAAATCTTCACAGCACGTGTCTTGGTTTGGTTGTGGGGTTAAGTTTGTTTTGTATTTTTACTTTTTCCTATGGCAAATCTTAAACTTTCCAGTGGAATCCAGCAGATATTTGGAAAGATATGTTGAGGTTTGTTGAGATGATGGATCTTTAGATTCCAGAATGTGAGAGCTGAATTTAGGATCCCTCTCCAAAATCTGGAAAAAGCCCAAAGAATAGCTTTCTGTCTCCTTGGTAAGTTTCAAGCAAGGACATGCCTGTTTTGCAGCAAGCTCATATTCTGTAGGCAGTGTCCTATCTGATCCTTTCATTGATTCCCACTCCAGCTTGGACAGAAGGAGCTTTAATGTTTTTGTTTGTAAACAGATCTCAAACCTTTCACCACTTCAAAATACTTCTGATGCTGAAGAATGCTCTTTGAATTCCAGTATAATTGCTTAAAAAGGATTAATCTGCCAAAATACAGTTCTGTCCTGCCAAAATACATTTCTGTCCTCTCGGGTGAAAAGGCATTGAGTGCCTCATAGCTGCCCTGCGTGAGATTTGTATGAGTTCTCTGACTGAGGTGATTATCCTCTCTGAGCAAAGCTGGGGTCTCATCTCAGCTACAGTGTTTTCCTGAGAGGTGCTCCAAGCTTCCCACCAGTATTCCTCATGTCCAGGCTGCTGGTGATACTGACCTTGCTTTAAACCAACTGGCACAGGTATTGTTGTTGCTGTGCTGATGGCAGGCCTCCATAGTTTTTAGGGGTTGTAACAACTCAAAAAGCTGCATAAAAATGTGTTAACATGAGAATCACAGAATCATGAAATGACTGGGGTTGAAAAAGACCTCAAAGACCACCGTGTCCAGGCTGTTACTGATCCCCAGCTTGTCACCCAGAGCACTGAATGCCATGTCCATCCATTCCTTGGACACCTCCAGGAATGGAGGGGACTCACCACCTCTTTGGGCTGTCCCTGCCAGTCCCTGACATCATCTTCTATGAAGAAGTGCCTCCTGATGTTCAACCTGACTCTACCCTAGCACAGTTTGAGGCCATTTCCTCTCATCCTGTACTTTCTTCCCTGGGAGCAGAGCCCAACCCTCCCTAGCTGCCCCTTCCTGTCAGGGAGTTGTGGAGAGCCAGAAGATCCCCCCGAGCCTCCTTTTCTCCAGGCTGAGCCCCTCCAGCTCTCTCAGCTGCTCCTCATTGGACTTGTGCTCCAGACCTTTCCCCAGCTCCATTCCCTTCCCTGGACATGCTCCCAGCTCTTCAGTGTCTTATTTTTTATTAGGTTAAGGCGCAGAACTGGACACAGGATTGGAGATGCCTCAGCAGTGTGCCAGCACAGGGATAGTCACTGCCCTGGTCCTGCTGCCACACTATTACTGGTACAGAATTTTTTCGGTACAGAATGTTAAGAGCCTGGGTTCGTGTCATAGGCACTGCTGGGAATCTCAGCCAAAGCCTTTGTCCAGGTGTGCTGCCTTTTAGAGCAAGATTTGGGGTGTTCTCTGCTCATAATTCTATGAAGTCCAGAATCTTTGGTTAAATTGTAGTGGATTGTAGCTTGAAGCCATGAACAGGAATTTGACCTTGCTTCCAATTTTCTATGTGTTAGGTGTAGTTAAACAGCTACAGATACTCTCTTCAGAACAGAACTTAGAGCATTCCTTTAAAAGCAGTGATGAAAGATGACTCTATGTAAATTTTTTGATACTGCGTTTATTATAGTAACTCGAGCGTTTTCTGGTAAGATGTACAGCAACATGAATATCATGTGTCTAACACCTGTTCATGCCTCCTTTTGTGAGGGAGGATGTGTGGGAAAATACGCAATACCTTATTTTAAGCATTTTTCTGATATTACAAATGCTGTGTTCTTACAAGGGAGCTATATAAAATGTTCCTTTCTTTGAGCCTTTTTTCTTCATCTTTTTGCCTGTTTCTTCCCTCTCTCTCTTTTTCTCTATTTTTTCCTTTTTTCCTCTGTCCCCCTTTCCTCATCTACCTTTTTTCTCTCTCCTACTTTTCTTCTCTCTCCTTTTTCCTTTATCCTCCTTTTTGTTCCCTGCTTTTCTGCCACCTTTTTTTCCCCTCTCTCCTCTGTCCGCAAGGACCATTAATAGTACCATGGGTTCAGCCTTAGTCAGTGTTGTTGAACTATTCCTCCTGTTCTGGATCTGATCAGTTCTCATGCATATTTTTCTTTCAGTTAATGAAAACGCAGTTGCTCTTGACCCATTGGTGCCTTGTGGGTTGCTCATGGTCTGGGTAGAAAGTGCCTTGGGAAGTTTTTTTTAATCTGTCAATGTGGAAAAGAAGCACTCTGCAGAAGCAATAGCAATGAGTAACCTTTGAATTCAGAACTTTGTATAAATAAAAATATCACTCCTTTGTATACACTAAAATGAAATTTAAAAAAGCATAGGGGTGTGCATGTGCTTCAGAAATGAGATATAAGGGACCTAGGCCTATCTAAAGCTTCCAGATTGTTGCTTGTAAAATCCAAATGGGAAGCATTTCAGCTTGGATGAAGTAAGAAGACAAATGTTCCCCTGAGGTCTACTGGAGAACATCAAGTGGCTGATAAAAGAAGGATACATTATTTCTTTGTAAGCTTTTGAAGGTGAAGATATGCTGGGTTTCAAAAGCCACTGAATATAAGCTGTAGGTTCTCATGTACTCTTCAAAGTACTTTTCAAAGGTTTACAGAAAAGGAGATATTTAATAAAATGTGTTTGAGAAAAATAAGGTTAAATTGTTAGGTTTGCAAAAGTATTCCTGAAAACAAAAATGAGTAAATACCAGTGAAGTGATTCCTGTTTTTTCAAGAGGATGTAGGGGAAACAAAACTTCCAGTTCCATCCTCAGTCAGTGAGAGAAAAAAAAAAAAAAAAGGAAGCGTTTCCTTGCTGACCTTTTCCATTTTTGCACTCAAGGATTGGCAGTTTGGAATTACAGTGGAAAATCAAGACTGGCTAATTTTGAAGGTACTTAGAAGAACAGGGGAAGGACATGCTTTCAAACCTGCCAAAGCACACTGAATTGGTTTTCCTGAATTCCCTCTTAAGTGGGCAGCCATGTGTCCTTAACTGTTTACTGTTTCTTGTCAATATTTATGTATCTCTGTATTTATTTTCTTCCCCTAGAAGGCTAGGTCCTCTTAAGAAGGCTATTTTGGCAGTAGGAAAATGAGTTAGAAATAAATACTGTGACTTTTGGGAATGCACTGGAGTGGTACCTTTGCAGAAACAGTGAGTAGAAAACTATGGGCATTAGAGGCTTATGTACTGGCATCACAATCTAACTAGTTTTCACCTATTCTTGAAATTATTTGAAATACCTGGACATTCAGCTAAGTGTTTTAAATCAGCAGGAAAGAGAAACAGACTGGTCAGTTATGGAACCTAAATTTTATTTAATGAATGCCAATATTGACCAAAGGAGTCATTGTCATCTTTTGTGCTTCCCTTTTATCTCTTGTCCACTATTTTTCATTCTTCTGTTTTATTCTTTTTAAAAAGTGCATTTTGCTTTATCTTCTTTTTGTAGTTCTTTAATCATGTTGCACTGAATGATTTCATTTCCAAATTACTGCTAATGTTTTCTGTATAAAAAATAAATATTTTAAAACGTGCTTGGGAAGTGTGATGCATCACAGGTAGTAACTTTTTGCTGGTCAGACATCATAGCAGAGCTCATCCAGTGCATTTGGGAAACCATTGCCAAGTTTTATTGTCTACAAACAGAGGTCTGTAACTATCTGAACAAGTTTCTTCGCACAGGCTTGTTTAGAGGGATTTGGAGAAGGTGCAGTTTCTAAATTGTGTCCTGGAGACTGTCAGAGACAATGGCTACTAAATTTAAACCAACAGGACTAAGCAAGGAAAGTTTCCTCTCTTCCCACATCAGTGCATCAATTATTTATCTATGAAGGAAAAGGCATACTGTTTTGTTAGTGACCTTGGGGGTGTTTGTGACCAAATACAGTAAATTGTTCTGCTGCAGATTTTTTGTACAAGTCATGTTACATGCTGATTTACCTGGAATGAGTGAGTGGTTATAAAGCTTGAATCATTTTGCCTGCCATACAGTTATCATGAGCTGTTGATAGGTGATGTTTCTCAGTGTAAGTTCATCAGCTTTTCTTTTGAGGGAGAGGAACAGGGAGAAAGCAGATCCTGAGTGGACCCATAGTCCATGGGATTAATTGCCAAAAAGCAGCATGACAGAATATGCCTCAGTTGCATGGAAGAAAAGATAATTTAAAAATCTGCACTCCCATTTATTTTTATATTTAGGATTTCCTTTTGCTTACAGCTAGCATAATTAAAACTACGTGTGTATTACAGCTTAAATAAATCAACTGATAACTTAGACTTTTTTTAGACATAGGAATAAAGGACAGCCCTGACCTTAAGAGTTGCCAGCTTCAGTGTGTGATCTGTGCTTTGTCTGTTAGGATTTTTGTATGGGGGACTGGTGCCAATACTTTGCTTCCACTGTTAAAGGAAAAACTATAATTACATTGTCAAAATTATATTTATAGTATTTTCGGAGAATAATTGTGGGAGTGTGACGAATATATTATACTCATCAAACTTTGATGTAAACATAAGCATGAGTTTTTTATTTCAGTTATTGGTGTTGTTTTTGGCCTTTGTTTTTCCAGTCTGTAAAAATAACATTGGGATTTTCATGGTCTCTAGCATTTGCAGACTGTGTGCCCTAACAATCAGTTGATATGCTATCTGGTAGGAGTAAACTGCTAGTTGCACTCGTATTGGGATTTTGGTTTCATGTTTCCATAGCTTAAGAAAATCCTGCTTTTTTGAGTTTTGCCATCCCCTAATTACTATAGCTCAGAGTGTTTTACTGCTTTACCAAACAGGAAAGTTTTAAGTAATTAGTTTGTTCTTCTGTACCATTTGGGTTTTTTTCCCCTGTTGTTGTTTTGTTGTTGTTGTTCCTTTGTGTTTAGCTCTTTTCTTTTTCCTTTTTCTAAATGTGTTTGAGTTCCTTTTTAAAGTGAGTGTCAACATGTCCCAGAAACATGTATGGTAAGAAGTAGTTTTGAGGTTTTCTAGGAATAGGCAGGTGTCCCTTGGCTGGTTAAAGGTACAGGCAGAACTTGCTGCCTGGCAGTGGGAATTTACCAGATGCACAGATGGTCCAGTTCAGCCCTGTCCTGCAGTTTTAACTGTGCAACTGTTCTGTCACTGCTGTGTTTCAGTGATTATTGCCACAGATTTTTAATTAACTCTCTTCAGAACACCTACAGCAAGGATTCCAGCTGTGCAACTTCCTGTACCCAAACCATGCCAACCTGGTGCAACCTCCTGTGGGCAAGAACATTCTCTTGGTTCTTATAGTTTGGTCCAAAATTCATTGGAGGCTGTGTAAAGATTCTGATTTGGTTGGGTCTTGGTTGAGGTCATTGTTCCAAGGTTTTGTGCTTTGGCCTTTTTGCACAAACTCCAAAATAGGGAACCAGCCTTTACACACCACTTTCCTCTGTCTGCAAAAGAAAGAGCCAAACCTGGACACCAAGAGCACTCAAACTGATGAGTTGTCCTGAGTTAGCAAATACAGAATTCTCTTTAGCTCTTATGCATGTAGTACTGGCTCTGCCTGCAGTTTAACTCTTGCTCCATTCAGTGGGAGTTCCCACACTTTGGATCTTGCATAGTGCCTACAGGCACAGCTCCCTATGCCCTGCAGGTCTGGGGTATTTGTGTACATTTGTGTGATACAGCAGGGACTGAGATTTTGAGTAAATGCCAGTGTTACCAGTGTTTTCTGCCTGACATGTCTGTGTAATGTTGCCTGTGACTTCTGGTATTAATATGGGAACTTTACACATGCCTTAATTTCTTTTTCCATTTTTTTAACATTTGGAGTGGAGTGGGATTTTGAGAGAGTTTAGATCCATTGAAGAAAGGCATTGTAGGATCCATTGTAGGACCAGGGACTCAGCACTTCCTTTTCTTTTTGCCATTAATATAAGAAAAAGGGAGTGGGGCTTCCAGCTTCCGGCAGGGCTGGGATCTTCATTATTACAGGCAACTGTAGTTGTAGGCTCTTGTGTTCAAATATAGTAAGCTCCAGTTTGCTGTGTTTATCCCTTATTGGTCCCATGGAAGACTCTCCTCTAATTTTAAAACCTTTTCCTAACTCTAGTTTAAATGTCCTACTGTATGAATGCAGTGATTCATGTAGTGGGTTTTTTTTCCTACTGGGGGTTTGATTCTCTCCTTGAGTCTTGCTGCTTCTGCAGTAGAGGTCTGATTTAGAATCACAGAACGGCCTGTGTCTCTAAATGGGACATTAATGGCATTGGAAGATGACTTTGAAATAGCGATTAAAAAGCTGGTACTTTCCTAGCAGTCCTTCTTGTGGTACTCATGGAAAAATGTTTTGATTGCTGTACTGGGAGGCAGAGGCAGTGACTGTCTCAGTGTTAGTGTAAATCATTTTGCTCCTTCTAGGAGAGAGAGTAACCTGAGGATATACCCATAGGTCAGAACAATTAGTAGGTCAGTGGGCTGCCCTGTGGGCTCCTCTGCTCTTGTTGCTGGTGCAGCTTTTAGACAGTGTGTAGAGCTGGTTTGTTTTTTTCCTGCTTCTGCAATTTGGAGGCTTTCTAGTATAGCCTGCCAAGATGTTGCTGATTTATGCCACATGCATAGTGGTTTTATAATGTGGACTGATATCCACTTGGAGCACAAAGGAAATAGGAGTTTGCTGATGTCTATTTAATTAGAATGGTTTCTGGTTACTTTGGTTGAGGCTTGAAATGAAGGGTAATGCCTGTATTTCTGCGGATCTCTAAATACAGTGTTCTATAAGTCCTTTCCTTCCTTCCTTACTCTTAAGTGTCTGCTACCCTACCCCAGCAAATAATGTGAGCAAGATTCATAATGAGGCAGGTTTCTGTTCTACACAAATAAATGTGAAACAAACCTTGCAGTAACATCCCTAGGTCACCATGTTTTTTGCAGCAGGGACATTAGGATCTCAAGATAAAGGTGCGAATAATGGGGCAAGAAACCTTTTAATTGCAGAGAGTTTCCTCAAGACAGAGCATCATAAATTTAATGCAGGGAGAAGACGCTTAACTTTTTTCACATATGCTGAGAGGAAATATCCCTTCTAAAGAGCTTCCCACAGAGGCCCCAAGGGACAAGTGAAGGCCCTCCAGGGAAAGTGAAGATGGAAGGGGAATGGAAAGAAGCTAGAGGAAGATCTGGGCAGAATGAACAATGGGAAGCATCTGTTGGGATAAAAATCCAAGTGCTTATAATTATGTAGGGGTTACACATGTCATTCTCTCAGCTGTTGGATTATCACTGCTGTGGCCCAACTTCCATATCCTCCAGTTACAGGAGCGTTGTTCTGATGGAAAAGAGGGAGTTGTCCAACCCTGGCTTTCCAGACACAAAGCCACAAGACTTCTATCTCCCATTCTGCAGCACCCTTCTTTTTTTAGCAGCTTTGGGGATGGAGAGAAATGTTTCTCTTGCTTTTTGTGGCGAATTTTAGGGAACATTGCCAAGTGTAGAGACATCAAATAAGTTTGTGAGACACATTGAGTTCTTCCCCTTTCTTTCATCCTCTGGGCACGTACCATGCGTGATTCAAAAGGGACCATAACGTGGCAATGAGAAGAGGTAAGCTGCCTTTACAGGTATTAAACTGAATAATAATTCCCAAAAAAGGTTGATGCTAAAACTGTTGTCGTGCATTGATGTGAATATGCAAATAAAAATAGTACAGTAATTTCACGATTATAAGCTACACCTTTTTCATTGAAGAATCCAGCCTACCGCAGCAGTGCAGCTAATCATCAGGTGAGGCTTATTTATGGACAAATCTCAGCGAAATGCCAAGCCAGAAGTGCGAGCTGGCTGGAGAGGGAGCTGCCATGGATCTGTGGCCGGGCGGGCTGGGGGTGGGTGGGGAGCTGCCAAGCCCGGCTTCGCTGCCTTGGCACAAGCGAGCGAGCCGCCTTTGCCGCGTTCGCGTGGGCGAGAAAGCTGACTTTGCAGCCCGCAGGGAGGGGGGAATGGGCTGCCGCCACCGCCGCCTTCAGAGCCTGTGGGGAGGGAGGAGCAGGCTGCCGCCGTGTTCGCAGCCTGTGGGGAGGGGGGAGCGGCCGGCCGGCTTCGAGCACACAGCGAGAGGTTGAGCCGCTGGCTTTGCGCGGTGAGGGGAGCCGCTGCTGCTGCTGAGCAGGGGGAAGCCACGGCAGCCAGCGCCAGGGGCGGGAATGCCGGGGCCCATGGCATGGGGAGGGTGCCTGGGGATGCGTATAAAGGCTTCGCCAGTCTGTGAAACTGTTTGCAAATTGAGCCACTTGACAGCAAACTCTGTGATCCTGTGATTTTGTTCTAACTTGTTACTTTGTCGCACATGGATCCTCGCTTTAAAAAAAAAAAAAAGGTGGCTTATATTTGGGGCGCAGGTTATATATGGACAAATCCCGCTGTCTTCCCGACTACCCAGATGTGCGGCTTATAATGAGGTGCGGCTTATAATTTTGAAATTACTGTAAGTTGATGTTTGCATGTAATTCTGTATTCCAAAAGAAAAAGGTCCATTTATTAGCCAGGTACAGAATATAAATGGTACAGGTAAGTGGGGGGAAAAGTCTGATACTCATTCCACAGACTAACAATAAAAGATCATTCAGGTCTTTGCGTGCAAATACAAGCACTTCAGTGGAAATTTTGGGTTAAATGAAACAACATACACAGTATGCTATCAAAAGTAATTGGAGAAATTTGTTCATAACCTTGGTTAGTACTTTATGCGTTAATAGTTTTTTCTTCTTTTGGTTTTTTTTTCAGACTTGTACAAGGTATCATGTAGGAGGAGTGTGTCTCATAGTCAGACACCACTAATAGTGCATAGTGGGTGGCCGGTCCTTATTTTTCTTAGTTTCCTGGCATGGTTTAAGTCCAGTTTGAGACTCCCCAGTACTTCAAACTTGCTGATTTCACTGCTGCAGGACCTTTAAAGAGACATTGCATTAGATTTAGGCTCAGCTTTTGGGCAGATTCAAGAGCAAGATTTTACATCCTGATGTGTGCAGGAAGCTAATAAATGCAGTTCCCTGGTCTGCAAGCACTTAAAAGTATTTTACTTCACATAGGAGAGTAATCTCAGGAATGCGTTTTTGCTACTTGTGGGCATGTAATGAGTCCAATTTCTTATGCCTTTAACAGATTTGTTAAAGAAATGAGTGCAAATTTATGTTTACTTTCTAAAAATGAAATGATGCAATTAAAATAACAGAAGATAAAGAAAATGGTTCTAGTACTGTGTTTAATAAGCTTTGTTAGTGCTGTATGAATCAGAGTTGGTTTGAACCTGATCTTGAGAGTTCTGTCAAACTGACTCATTACTAAATGCGCTAGTGAGTGGTTTTTTTAAATCTCCTATTAGGAGACCTCATTGGAACTTAATTTGCATCAGAGGCTAATTTGATGGATGGCCTGATGTTTTTTTCCAGCTCTCTTCTAATTTATAATTTTTAATAGTGTGGGAAGAATTTTACTTCCCTTTAAGTCAAATTCTCCTTTAAGTCAGACAAACATTTATACTGATACTGAACTGCTAGAGTGCATTTATGAACATTTATCTTCCAAGAATACAAGAGTTGTCCAATAAAATACACATAATGGTCTGTTAAAAGTAGAGTTTACACTTCTGAAGGGAAAGAAAAAAAAAGTAAGAGTGCAACTGTTTCTGAGATGGAGGGAGGGAGAGCAGAAATTTACTAAACACTACATTTTTGGTATTCCACAGATGGTAAAAATGGGTTGCTAGTCTGCACTGCAGCAAGTGCAGTGGGACCAAGGTGGAAATATAAAATGTAGGTAGACAATTTTATTTACAGCAATAAAATACTAAGTATAGTTTTAATAACATTAAATTACAGAGCTCATATATGTATTGTACATTCAATTTCAGTAGTCTAGACAGACTGTTTTCCAAGGAAAATACATTTTCATCAGTATTTGTGGTATGATTCATGGTGGTGAAGAGGCAAATAACTCTTTATGACTGGAAGTTGCTTTAACTTGCAGCCACAAGGAAACGGGTCAATGACCGGATGAAAGTGGTGGAAACTCACATTTATAGTAATAGAGGTCTACACCTTATGCTGAGTTGGAGGTTTTGTTTTTGAGGCAGTATTACAGAGCATTCTGCCATAGTTTACAAACAGCCAGAGCTGCTCTGTATGACAGCTCACACCCCACAGTTTAGATTTGCAAAGTTTGTAGGCAACTCTAAAAGTGTGCAAGCATTCGAGAGCCTAGGTTGTGGTCCCAGGACTTACTAGGCTTTGTGTCTACCCCAGTGCAGAGGGAGCACTCCAGCTCTGTTTTTCCTGCATATTACTAGTTAGAGCATCAAGAAAGAAGCAATTTTGTAAGCCTTATGTTTGCAGTCTGACAAGCAAAGTTGTACAGTTTTGTATGGGCTTTGGTTGGATAAGTGTTATATCTCTATTTGTTTTATAACTCCGTTAAAGGCAGAGGCTTGTACTCAAAACTGTCACTGTGTTGTCTGACCCAAATAAAGAGAATGGAAATCTCTTAGGAATGTTTTAAGCCTCTACAGTTGATGTCAAGGTTTTTTGAAATGATTGCTGAGCCCATTTGTTGGCTCCGGTTCCGACCATACGGAACAGAAGGAAACAAGGTATTGAGTTTTAAAATCCTAATGCTTAAAGTCGTTGTCCTCAGAACTGCAGGGATTTTAATTTTCATCTAATACACAATCTGATTCTGCAGTTGCTATTGTGTGAAATGATGTCTTTGTGTAGACTGGCATATCTGTGACAGGGAAAGGCTGAGGGAGCTGGGGCTGTCCAGGCTGGAGAGGAGCCCCAG
>VRYO01000369.1:2852312-2900257 GCA_009812075.1 Sialia sialis
CTTGCCACGGCCCCACTGCCCCACCCGCCGCCGGGGCGCAGGGGCTCGTTGCGGGGGGGCCGCCGCCGGGACACGAAGCCTGCTCCCCACCTGCCCCCAGCCCGCCTGGCCTCTGCCCCCAGCCCACATGGCCGCGACTCCCCACGCCGCTCAAAAGCGGCGACTCGCCGCGCAAAGCTGACGGCGTCTCGCCACCTACTTGCCAGTGGCTCCAGCTTGCCACCCAACCGGCAGCGGCTCCGCAGCAGCTCCTCCCCGCCCGGCCGCGGCTCCGCGGCAGCTCGCCGCCCGGCCGGCTCGCACTTCCAGGTTGGCATTTCACCAGAATTTGTCCATAAATAAGCTGCACCTGGTGACTAGCTGCACTTCTGGGATCGGCTCGATTCTTCAGTGAAATAGGTGTGGCTTATCAGTGTGAAATTACTGTACTTGCTGAATCACAAGACATTTGGTAGAAGGCTAAGATTTTGGGTCAGGAAAGAGGCAATATCTGAGGTGTTGGCTCTGCTTCATGAGAGGGGTGGATCATGGGAAATAAGATCTTAGTTCGGCAACTTCTGATTCTAATCAGCGATGGAAAGCCAAGTCATTTACTTCCTAAGCAGTTTTTGAAACAGAGAAGAGCTATTTTGCAAATCAGCATAGTGGAATTTCTAGACTAAGCGCTGATGCAATTTTAAAACGTGTTTGTAGATTGACACCATAATAAAAAGTTGCTTTAAAACTTGACATAATGAGAGGTAACAGTGTTATAATGCACATCGAAGTGTGTTTCTTGAGTGATGCACATTCTGCTAAGTATTTTTGTGGTGTGCTGTGAGCCTAGAAATAGTTAATAAAGGAGGAAGTCAATTTTATAATTTGCCCTGGTCAAATTTTGTGTTCAGTTCTTCTGTGATCATGTTTCTCCAGATCAGATGGTCTGAAGGCTTGTTTCATTAAGCTTGTAGTTGCTTGTCAGCCTCAGAAATGCTTCTATCTCTGTAATCTGTGAAGCTGGAGAATGTAATACACACATTTAATAAATATTCTAATGATTTAAGAACTGATGCGTCTTTCTCTTTCTCTTTTAGAAGCTTGATTTTCTCAACATCTCCAGGATTATTTACATATTGCTATCTGCCATTTTTAATGTTAGATGCGGAATGGCATATTAAAATAATGTTAACTAACATGTATTAGACAATGTATTTTTACATTTTATTCAGTACAGCTCCTGAACATGTGTCAGGCTAGCAGTCCTGTAATCTTGAGTGCTGGGAGCTTATGTGAAGTTGCTGCTGCTGGTCTGACTTTCAAGAGCAGTGATCTGAGGTTGCAGATCTCCAGCTGAGGTTCTTAAAAATATTTGTCTGACTGGCTGGTACCCATTTGTAGTGGGCTTGTGGAGATTGCCCAGAGCTTGCTGCTTTGGAAAGTTGCAAGGTGTACGTTACAGAATGTACTTCAAAGAGTAAGTCTTTGCAAAGACACTAATGCCACAGAAACAAGTTTTCTTCCTTTCTTGGATCTGATTTCTGGCATACCCTAATTAACTGATACTATCTCCTTGAGGGTTCTTTGCTGTGCAGTTGTTTTCTAGAAAACATGCTGTTCTTTGCAAAGTGAGCTACTGCCTGAGCTTTTAGATCAGAAATTCATGCCTCCTACCTGTGGTGGAAAATGTGCTACTCCAGCCTGATGCATCAGGGACTTTTCATGTCCTAGCTTTAGTCCTGTAATTTTGCTCTTTACGGCAGGCTTCCCCTTTCAGGGACAGATTTCTTCTAGTTTGTTCTGCTCAAGATCATGGTTGTGGATTGGCATTCCCTCTAAAAATAATTCCTTGCACACAGAAAGTCTTTAAGCCTCTCAGTTCAGTTCAGTTGTTTCCACCTTCTTGTGATCTTTTGTTTTCCATTTCTTTTAGTGTTACTTTTTTTCTTTTTGATCTGTTCCTAAACAGCAGAACTGTCTCTGAAATGCTTACTGGTTTTTCAACATCTTTTGGGTCTGCTTCTTCCATCTAATATTTCTATTCAAAGAGATGAGCATGGTTTGCAAGCCCTTGTGTGACAGTAATTAATCTTCTGTGTATCTTTCATCTTTCCAAAGTATCTCTAATGGTACATAAATTTAATTCTGAGCTGTTAATGCACTGAGTTGTGCACAAAAAATTGTAGGATAGTTTGTGTTGGAAGAGGCCTTAAAGCTCATCCAGTTCCAGCTCCCTACTGATTCGAACAGTAGAACTGAAAAGCATTTTACTCATTGATGAGGATAATAGAACAGAACAACATTTTACTCTAATCAAATAAGGGAAAAGTGTAGCCTTGGAGAAGCAGAATTAATGCAAAATTGCAAAATGCAGGATGCCAGCTCAGGTCTGCAAGGCTGACAAAGTGAAAGTTACGCAAAACAATGATATTACACTTATTCAAAAGCAGGGGTCAAGGAGCAGCTACTTAGAAAGGACATTGGATGTTGAAGGGGAGACTCCCAAAGAACCATAAAAGGACTTCTAATAAGGAGTGCAGATGTGTCAAGTAAAGTCAAGGAAGTTGCTCATGAATATGTAATCAGAGTGTGTGATAAAAAATTCTGTTCATCTGATGCTAGGGGCACTCAGTGGAAAGAAGTATCCCCCTGGGTGCCCAGTGCTGCCATAAAGAATTCCTGATCTCTAATACTCAAACTGTGTTACAAAGTTTCTATTGGGCCGATTTCAGTATCAATGCCACTGGCAGGGACACCTTCCATTAAACCAGATTGCTCCAGGCTTGTCCAGCCTGGCCTTGGACGCTGTCAGGGATGGGGCAATCACTTCCCTGGGCAACCTGTGCCAGGGCCTAACCACCCTTACAGAAGGAATGTCTTCCCTATATCTAAATCTAAACCTACTCTCTATTAGTTTATATCCATTCCCCCTTGTCGTGTCACTACAGTTCCTGATGAAAAGTCCCTCTCCAGCTTCCCTAAAACCCTTCCAGATACTGGAAAGTGCTCTTAAGGTCTCCACATACTTTCTCTTGTCCAGGCTGAACAGTCCCAACTCTGTCATCCTGTCTCCATAAGGGAAGTGCTTCAGTCCCTTTATCAACTTTGTGGCTTCCTCTGGACTTGCTCCAACAGTTTAAATGTGTTAATGTTTAAATATTTTAAACGCATAAGCAAACCTGCTCCATAAGCTGATTCTTGTCTTCCTACCAAAGGATGCTGCCAGGAAATTGGACATATCCATCCTTTAGGAAACAAAGCTGGAATATAACTGAGTGTAACTGAATATAACTGAGTGTAACTGTTAAATAACTGAAATGTATTTTCTACTCTGTTCTCTGTGTGAATACTACCAAGGCCTGAAGAGCCCTCTGTTACAAACTCTCTTGCAGTTCCAAAATGTTCTATCTTGGTTTTTTTTCAGTAATAGCTTTTCCTAAACACATGCAGAGAGTCTTTGGCTCTGGACAATAAATTCTGGAGCCTTTCAAAAGCTGTTTCTCTGTGTTTCCACATACATCTCCATCCACTCCCTCTGAGCTTGTGCTTATCAAGAGCAAAGTATGTCACGCAGTGTAGAAGGTACAGTATTTAGGAGAGAAACCAACAGAGAATGCCACATAAGATTAGTTTTAGAATGTGAACCTGGAAAAATGTTTTTTTAAATAATTAGGAAAAAGTACTACAAAAACTACATAATAATTCATCCTAACCAAGATCAATGTGTGTCCTGAAAGCTGTTTATTTTAGAAATACCTTGTTGGCTCCATTAGAGATGAGAGCATAGCTTGTGTCATCAGTTTTTCCAAATGTGTGCGTGGGGCAGTTCAGCTAATGTAGACAGGAAAAACAGGTTGTATTTTTGATTCCTGAAGAGCAAAGAACAAAAATCCTCCATTTTAAAATAAGAGACATAATATGCCTTTTGGCTTTCAGAAAAATGATACTAGGTGTGTGGTCAGCTGTTTGACATTGAAATAACTTTTGCTGAACATCTACTCTCTTTTTGAAACCACAGCTAAATGATTACTGTGAAAATTAGGATGTGGGACTACCCCTCCCCACTCTTTTGCCTTTGGGTTTTTTGTCCTGGCTTATGGAAAGATGTGTGGACAGATATTGGTACTCCTGTGGCAAGGAGTCTCGCCTCTGGGCACAGATTTAAGGTGAAGATAGAACTCTTCAGTACCGCTCTTTTTGTTTAATTCATGTGTGTGGTGAGGAAACTTTCTTTTTCATTGGGCTGGCAACTCAGTTTTTTCTGTCACATAGTGTAGGATATCTTCCACCCCCTTCTTCAGCTCTCCGGAAAGTAATTCCTTTTTTAATTCCAGGAAAGTTGGAGTTACAATGCAGATTCCAAGTTCAGCTGTGGTTTTAAATAGTACTGACACTTGGAAAAGTTTCTTAATTTTAAAGATCTGAGTATCCTCTACTTTCTATTTGCAGTGGCAGTGAATTGGCACAGATTTCTTCAGTCTTTCAAAGCTCAGCCTCATACACTTATCTTGTCACCTCTTTCTTCTTATGTGTATTGTGGGGGGGAGCAGGAAGTGCTATTAGCCATTGCTAATCATCTTCCATTTTTTTCTTGGTAGCTCTTCAGAAAAAAATTATTTCAATTTTACATATAAGTTAGTGTTAATCTCTCTTTAGTGCCTTTCAGATGTAGCTGTCAAATTGAGTGGAGTGTCTTCTGAATCAGTGAACTACTCCACATAATTTGAATTTAGTCTTCTAAACTTCTGAATTTACTTGATGGGGGCTATCGTGGCCAGTAGGGAGTATGCTTTCATTGTGAGAATGCCTTTGGAAGATGGAAGGATGTTCGCTGTTGGAGAGGAATAATTGTGATGTTTGATACTAGGACCAAGCCTTAAATATGAAAATGTGTTTCTTTATTTTCGTCTGAATGAGAAGTGCTGGTGTGGCAATGGGGTGAATTACTTCTTCTCTAGTAATTTTATGATGGCATATGTTCCATTTCTTATTAAATAGCTTTATACTTGTAATTGTGTATTTAAATGTTTTGTTAGGGCATTCTATTTTTGTGGAAGGGTGAAATATACTTCTGCTTCTAAAATATGTTCTGATTCCAAATAATTCCTCATGAGGCATATTGCTTTTTTAGCACCTAAAAAGGTTAGTGATAAGAGTTTGAAATTGGCTGAAAGTAGCTGAATTTTCTAATTTACTTTTCTTCAAAATGTGAATGATTTATTGCTTTTGTTTGTTAAATTACAGTGAAAAGATAGCTATTTAGTTCATACTAAATATTTTCCATAGAGTGGCATTATTGTAGGGTGATGAAAAATGAGATTTTGAGATTGAAAAAGAAGGTTGCTGATCAAGTAGAGAATTGCAATGTCTTGTTCTTTGTACTTGGAAGACATATGTGCGGTTGTCTTCCTATTTTTCTGAGAATGAGGAGACTCTTCCCTAAATTTGGTAATGGGATAAAATCAACTTAATATGGAGCATGACATTTGATGATAAAATTGATTGCTTACATCCAGCTTTGATTGGAGCAAGCTTAGTGGTCATCTGGAATATACTGAGTGGCAATGTAACTCATAGCACTTTGTCTTGGCTGCTTCTGAACCTCAGTTTGGTACAATACAGCCTTTGTGCTGTTACAAAGTCTTTGAACATAACCTCCTGTATTTATCTACTATGGAAGCACTTGATTTTTTTTAGGATTTTAACCAAACAATTTAAAGAGTTGAGAAAATTGGCATATTTAACACTGTTCATTTGTTACTGTATTACACTTGCATAACAGCTTTAATTTTCACAATTTCCTTCACTAAATTAAAGTGGTCTTCAGCTTATTCCAGTGGTTCTGCTGTTGGCCCCCAAAGAGTTTAGGTCTCCTACCAAAGCCTTTGTGTGCATTTGAAATGCCATGTTCAGTCAGTAACCCAAAACTGAATATCATTTTATATTTCAGAAATGTGGATGATCTTACTTTTCCTCTTCTTTTCCTGTGCCACAAATGAGAAACAGAAGAGCTGAGAGTATATTGAATTTGCTGTATTCTTGCTTAGCTACCTCCAAAATTTCTGGACGTGGTTAAGGAGTTAGAAGCGCTTTACTCCGCTATTGATTCTTGTTTTCTGTTGGTGATGATGCTCGTGCTCTGTTCTTCATGATACATTAGTGCAGAAAATGGATAAAGTAAAAGAGACACTTAAATACAGAAGCAGATGCTTTATAGACTCACAGACTGGTGTGGGTTGGAATGGTCCTTCAAGCCCATCTCCTTCCACCCTCTTGAAGGGACACCTTCCACTATCCCAGGTTGCTCCAAGCCCTGTCCAGCCTGGCCTTGGATGCTTCCAGGGATGGGGCAGCCACAGCTTTTTGTTTTCTGACGTGTTGTGTCACATCATGAAACCAGAAGGTAAGAATTAGAAATTTTATTTTAAAATACTCCAAGCTTCTCAAGCAGTAGAGTTCTAGTCCACAGAGTGTGCAAAATGTGTGTGTGAGGAAATACAGGAGTACAGACCCAAGTAATAGCTGTACAATAGGCCTTCTATTTTGCAGTAGTGATCAGGCACTGATCACTGTGAACCTAGTAGCAGCAGATCTTTTTCTGTGATAATTATTGAGCATGTTTTAATTACAAGACAAATAATCAAGAAGATTTCCTTAGCATAGTCTTTAACATGAAAATTAAGCTTTAAATTAAATAGCCCCAATTGCGAAATGGAAAAACCGGGCTTCAGGCTGTCTCTTCAAATGCACTTTTTACTATATTGCATTTTCAGCTGAAATTTGTACATTCTTAGGCCAAGTTCTGTGTTCTGCACAGCACTGATCTGTGTTATTTTCTTCTGAAGCTCCACAGAAGTTTGTGGTTCTACTTAAATCCCTGGAAAATGAAATTGGTTGTGACAATTCTGAAGGTTTAACTGGGGATAGCTGTGAGTTGTTAGTTCAGAAACTGTGGAAGAGTTGCCCTTGAGTGCCTTGCTGATGGCTTGACTTGAGTGCGCGCAGCTCAGTTGGATGCATTTGTGCTGCATCCGTTGGGTGAGTCCTTGTGTTTAGTTAAATTGGTTTTGAAAAACTCTTAGATCAGTACTACACTCCTCAGCATACCAATTTTAAGTTGATGATTCCTTACACCTCTGCTTATTTTTTTCATGAACGAATGTGCAAATATCAGTAAAAAGAAGTGCAGTAGAAAATAGCTTTTCTTCCCTCCCCTCTTAAAAATGTCAAGTTTTCAGTAACTGAAGCAAATGCTGGCTAAGTCCACAGTTATGATTAGAAATATAATAGCTGTTAATCTTTTGGACCTCTTATTCTCATATTTGCCAATTGGCATTGAGTACTTGTACAAAAAATACTTCGATGCAGCTGGAAGTCTTTGTTGGGAACTTCTTATTACCTATGTAATAGGTTACGGCTATGCAAAAAAAAGTCTGTCAGCAAAGGGAAAACTAGGAAAGAGTGGAGGGAGTATTGAAATGGCTTGGTTTTAATATTATTTTAGCTGTTCTTTCTCTGTGGCTTCATCAGCTCAGAGGATACTCTGAGACTTAACTTGCAATTATTGTAGCCCAGACATGCTACTTTAAAAATGCATCGTCTAGTTTGTGGGTACCTGTGCAGCATAAATATCACTGCTAGTGCTCCTGGAGATGTGATTTGAAGAGCTAAGTACTTTTACCTACTTTGTTTTTTTCTCATCGTGCTAGTAGTATGAGTCTGGGTTAAAATAAAATGACCAACACCTGCTGTGGACTGGTGTGGATGGTAGTTGGGAAAGCAAATGGTGTAAATATTGGCATTAGCACAAGGCCAAGGCTGACCATATTTTCCAGAGAAAGTATTAATAAGAAAGAATTTACCAGTTTTGCATAGATTGTTTTTTAAAGAGACTCTTTTTTGAGGCAGGTTGGTATCAGAGATCAGTTGGAACATTTTGGTGAAGAGAAAGAGGGAACCAGTGGCCGGTTTATCAACTTTTGGTCATTTGTTGGTCTTTTTGTATTCCAGACAGAAACCCCAAATATGGTGTGAGAAAGGGAAGGCAAAAAGGAAAGGCAGAACAAAGCTTGATAATTTATTACATAATATATTTCACTGTATTTTGACTGAAAAGATCCTTGTGTTAAAGTTGGGAATGTCTTGTGCAGGGCCAGGATCTTTTTTGGTCCGTTCCAGAATGAGGCTCTGTGATTCTATATCTACCTGCCTTGTAAAGCAAGGACTTACAATTGGTTCTCAGCTTAGGTTTCTATTACATAAGGAGAGTATGTTTGTGAAGTTGAGAAAAGTACTTTGCTGCCTTGCATCTAACAAAGAATTTCCCATTTGCTTTGATCCTTTGTCAGATTGCGATTATTAAAGAAAAATCTATATATTATTTGGGCACATTTTTGACTGTTTGGGCTTACAGTGTTGCGGTGAATAGAATAATAATTTTCACACTTGAACTTGGGCTTTTTGTTTGGATGCACAAACCATTGGATAAGTGTTTCATTTTTTGAATTGTGATGTGTATAACTGGCTTAAGACTCCAGCCAGCTTTCCTTCAGACATGTGAGTAAAAGTGTGCTGAACTGATTAGAAATGATCATCACTATGTTAGGGGAAAAACTACAGGACAATGGGCAATTATTTTGTGCCAGTTGTATCTATTAGAAGTAGGACCAAAAGCACAACACACGTTCATCTATAACTAAAACTAACCAGCACCATTTAGAATTAACATGGGTACTGCTTTTGCAGTACCACTAAGACTTTCTTTTTCTTTTCCTTTAGGTTCCTGATTGTTACAGAACATTTGCTGAAATGTCCAGAGCTGGTAAAAGCCCTCTATGCCAAACTGAGCAATCAAGAAAGGTAACCCCAAAACCAATGTGGCTTTTAGTATTTAGCATTCCATATAGAGTATCCTGTTCACATGATTGAAAAACTGTGTGGTTTCATAGTTGGCACAAAATCTCTAAATACATGTTTCTATGTCAGTAATGGTTTTAAATTGGTTGGTGAACATTACAGCTTAGCCACAACTGGCAGTGATTTATGTAGGGTTGCAGAATCCAGGTTGGCGCCATTACTCGGTAAAGAAAAACTTTACTCACAAAAACAGGACAGGATTTCATGCCTGGGTCTTGATTTCATAAGAGTACCACACCCTGCAGAGTTTTGCAGCTTGGTTAGAAATGTCCTCAGCTCTTCATACTTCTGCTGTTGTGTGAAGAAATTAAGAGGTAACCTTTAAGAAAGATGGAAGTGTGTCTCATACTGGTTAGCAGAACCTACAAAACCTAGATGAGCAGATGCCTGTGATTACTTAATCTTTAGTATTTCCACTGTTGAAAAGCTCCAATAAACCTTCACCTTGAAGAAGCATTGATAGTTTTGCTTCAGGCATTTGAATAAATGTGTGCTGAATTGATGGGAAATGGCCACTGCTATAATGGAAAAATGCTCATTGCTTTAATGGAGAATTGAGGAAGATTAGAAAAGATATTTTGTTAAGACAATCAAATTTGGGAAACACTGCTAGAATTCTACAGCTCCTCCAGCTGCTTGAAGATTTTGTGGTCTCATTTATATCTTTAATGTGTCTATGTTGTTCCACATCCACCCACGGAAGATGCAAGTTCCTCTCTAGTTTTTGCAGGTGAAAGACAAAGCACTAAATAAAACAGTGCCTTTGCATTTTTTTTTTTTGTTTGTTTTGTGTTGTTTCCAGTGTTACCACAGGTGAGGGTTCAGGCACTAATTGGAGATTATAAGAAAACTGAAAGAATATCAGACAAAGAAAGAATATGCAATAGATTTGAACTGTAAATAAAATATCATTATTGTATAAAGATGAGATGGGAATGGTGAGGAGGGAAATACTGTTTTCCTCCATAATTCAGAATGACCAAGTGGGAACAAATCTGAGCTGTGTGCTTAATGTACCGGGAAGTAGGTGCTGTATAACTTTTAAGTGAATGTTCTAGATTTAGTTCTTTTGGGGAATATAATGAATGGCAGTTTGCTTGTTTTCATAATGCCTTTGAGGATAGCCAGGGCTGGGTTAGGGTGTTCAGTTGTACTTAAAGCAGTAGATGTTTCCACTTTCTGGAAAAAAAGGTCTGAGCATACTAGATGCTCATCAGATTCCTCACCTCAAAGGCTTTTGGTGTAGACATGACATAGGTGATCACAGGTGTGATCACTAGTTAGAGCGTAATTCCTGAATTTATTATCAATCCCAAGAGTTCTGCCAGTCAACTCCATTAAGTTTTTCAAAGACATAATCACAATACAGTGTGTTATGAGTTGGAACTGGTTAATTTACTGACAAACATATGAAAGTGCTGTGAAATAATATTTTTGCATCCAAGCTGTAGAAGAATACCCTGCCTTGGCATCTTCCTAGGTAGTGTTAGCATATTTGAGAATGCATTCTTTTGAGGTACGTAAAGAGACAAATCCTATCCAGATAAAAACATTTTGACTGTCGTGAACTGGAGAAAAAAAGTAGCCATAAACTCCAAGCATAGGGAATTCGTTGTTTCAGAATGAGACAAGAAGTCTTCACTGCAAGCACTGTCGTGTTAAGTGTCCAGTGAGGCTGACCAAGTCCTATAAATGAAGAATGGACAGTAGTGGTATTGAGGTGTCTGGGGAATGCAGCTGGAGCTCATGAATATATGGTACCCCTCAGTTACAGTATCCTCCATCATGCACATTAAATACAGGTAGTGTAAATGTATTTGCTGAAATGAAATTAGCTGTGCTGAGGACGTTTGTGAATATGCCCATTAGTGGTGACTCCCAAAGCTGGCAGTTGCCTAGGATGCCCAGAGCGTACGTGGCTATGTGACCGCAGTTATTTGCACTATTCACAGTATTTGCACTATTCAAAATATTTCCTGCAGTTGAAATCCAGTTCATTTGTGTTACAGTGGCCATGGTGCCTGCCTCAAAGCAGTTCTTGTTCAAGTGGATCAGAAATTTGAATTTTCAATTACAATAAAATTCCTGACTTCTGGCCAACTTTCATTTCCTAACAAAATTAATGTGTTGCATGTCTGAGTGTGCAAATAGCCTGTGTTAATGCAAGGTTTTTAGTAGTATTCTGTCCTGGAGAAGTGCACTGTGTTGTGACAATGCCTGCTGGTTCTCTGAAAGGAATTATTGTGGAAGGATATAGCCATTGAGCTAAAAGAGTGTGTACTCTTGAATTCTTTGCCAGATTTGAGATTCTCCTGCATGTATATGCAGGTATTTGGCAGAAGTATTTAGAAAAAGCTGGTTTGCGTTCATCCAAGTTAGCCTTGAGCATGGAGACTGTAAGTTCATGCCTTGCTTGTTTTAATTACATTATAAAATCTTAAAGAGTGAGCACATCTGTAGTTGTTCCTCCTGAGAAGGGGTTTTACTTTAATTAACAGCATGAAAAAGTGCAGCTGAGTAGCTTCAGGTGTTTTTAAGATGCTCAAGTACTTTCATCTCTAGGTTTGATTTTAGTGTTGTCAGGTGAAGTGTCCTGAGTGAAGGATGCAGCCACTGATGGAATTGCCTGCCAGGAAATGGTCACTCAAGTAAGAAGCAGCACTTCTTGCTAAGGCTCAGCTACAGGGCTGCCATTGTCAGTGCTTGGGATGGTTTTGTTCCTGACAATGCTCACAGATGTAAGAGTAGCTGAAGATAGCACTGAACTACAGTTGCTCACAAATTTACCAGTTTTCATGGAATATGATGCTTTGTAAGTATCATTTGAAGATGAAAGAAGTGAAAGTTTTGCGGAAGGGCCTAATTTGTCTCATGGAACCATTGCTGTCAGGGAAGTGTTCCAGGAAGGAGAAGCTTAAGTCACAGAGGAAGAATGTCTCAAGTGTCTGGCCCTTGCTAAGAGGTTATAAACAAAACACATTTGATGAAAACATTGTTTGATGCTAAGAAAATAGAATTTTACACTGCTAGTTTTAGGCTTAGTGAGGCAGCATTTTATTGTGTAGTAAAGAGCTTCCAGATTTAAATTGCATTTGAATTCTGTGGTTTATTTTCAGACTATAGGAGACAGAAGTTTGTTTTACTGATGACTGCAAATACCTTACACTGGTTCTTCTAAGTTTATGCCAATTTAGTCAGCTTCAGGAAGAACTGGTTTAAATTTTGGCTAGGGGAAAAAAAACTGCAAGAGACTCACAAAAGGTCTTCCTCTGTGGTGCCTAAAGAAAAGGAAGATGACATGGCATGATTATTTCCAAACAAAAGTGTAATTGTAAATATAATACACAGAATTAGATTTGAGATACTGAACTGAATGTTACAAACTCAGCTGGTACTAGCAGTTGTCATATTTGTTGTATTTAGTTGCAGGTAAGCAAGTAGGAAGAAATGCTGCCATTTGAATGGCACACAGGACTATAAGGCACACTTCCTGGTTCTGATCAAAATTTTAGTCAAAAGGGTGCACCTTATACACTTGAAATTACTGTACATTCAGATGGTGTTTAACGAAGGACTGCAGTTGTTGCAAAAGGCATCCATTCATACTGCAAGGGCAAGAGTACTGCAAAAAATTTCCCTATTTTCACCCATTTAATCTATTTAATGGGGTGTATGGAAGTGTGGTGACTCTCCAGCTTATTTGCAAAACGATTGCTTCTCAGTTTCAAGTGTTTACTATTTGGGTTATTGGTTCAAGAAGTACTGGCTAAAACCCTGTCAAGCAGAAGATAGTATTTGTTTTGGGTTTGCACGGCCTGGTTTTTGTAGTGGGGGACTACAGGGGTGGCTGCTGTGAGAAGCTGCTAGAAGCTTCCTCCGTGTCTGGCAGAGCCAATCCCTGGCAGCTTCAAGGATTGACGTGCCACTGGTCAAAGCTGGGACAACTAGAAATGGTGGTAATGCCTCTAGGATAACATACATCAGAAAAAATGAAAAAAAGTTTTTGCACAGTTGCAATTGCAGCCAGAGAGGAGCAGGGTGAGAATATGTGAGAGGAACAACTCTCCAGACACCAAGGTCAGTAAAGAAGGTGGGGGAGAAGATGTTTCAGGCACTGGATCTGGGATTCCTCTGCAGCCCATGGCGCAGATCATGGTGAGGCAGCTGTGCCCCTGCAGCCCATGGAGATCCATGGGGGATGCAGAGATCCACCTGTGGAGGAGACCCATGCCAGAGCAGGGGTATGCCTGAGAGGAGGCTGTGGGAGACTGTGGATGGATGAGCCTATGGTGGAGCAATTCATGGAGAATTGTCTCTCATGGGAGGGACCCCTGGTGCAGCAGGGTAACACCTCTTTTCCCTGAGAGCAGGAGAAACAGTGCGTGATGCACTGACAATAGCCCCCATTCCCTGTCTCCTTGTGCTGCTGGGAAGGAGGGGGATGGGAGAAAGGTGTTTTTAGTGTTTTGTTATTTCTCATTATCCTGCTCTGATTTTGTTAGTAGTAAATTTAAGTTGTATCTCTATATATCTTTGAGCCTGTTTTGCCCATGACAATATTTGATGGGTGATCTCTCCTAGACTTTATCTAAACCCATTAACCCTTTGTGAAGTTTTCTCTCCCCTGTCCAGCTAATGGAGAGAGGAGAGGGAAGGGAAGTGTGAGAGCAGCTTTGGTAGGTGCCTGGCATCTGGCTGGGGTGAACCCACTGCAGTCCTGGAATAATTCCTTTGTTCATCAAGTCTGTGACCCGCCTGTGTTCTTAACTGAGCGTGTGCTTGAAAGACTCTAAACTTGGTGAAAACTGACCTATCAAGTCTAGCCCTATGTCAGGCACAAATGACAAATTTGGGTTTTGTATGAAGTGCCTTTGGTCAGTGTAGGGTGTTGGGGAGCTGGGCTCTGGTCTTTTGGAAATGGGCAGTGTGCACCTGACTGTAACCTGCAGAGCAAACAGACTGTGAGCAGAGCCCCTTAGAAAGGTTGCTCCAGCCTTCTGCCTGCAGTCCACCCTTTGCCAAATGTGCCAGCAGTGCTTCTGTGCTGCCATGCTGAAAAAGCTTTTTGTCCTCCTTCAGATAATAGTTTAATGCAGCTGTGTTAATAACACTGAGAATTGAGTTTAACAAGGACTAAGTAGCCATTTTGTGATTAATAGAGGTGGATTTTTGGTGGTCAGTAAAGCAGTGACCAAGCTTTTTCCCCAGAAAAAGACATTTCCTCTTCTGACAACCTTCTTGATAAATTTAAAAGAAGAAGCATTTGAGCTATTCCACATGTTTAAATGTCAGTCCTTCCATCTGAGTTTCAAATATTTCACTGAAAGAAAAGTCTGAGCTGGCAATTCTGTTTGAATTCATTCAATAAACAGTATTCTTTCAGTTTGAGAGAATGACAGTGAGGCTGCACCAGTCCCTGTGTGCTGGACTGGAGCAGAGACCTGTAGGAGAGCCTCTGGCATGTCCAAGTCCTACTTTCACAAAACGCTTCCAGTTTGCCCTGACAACATGAAAGAACATTGGAAATAAAATTTCATTAAAGCTGTTAAAAAACCCAACTCAAGCAGATTTCATAGAGCAGCTTCATTATGTATCTAGTTACTTGCCAGCTTACTATAAAGTACAGAGTGTGCATATCAATTTTTATTTTCCCTGTTTGGACTCAGAATTGGTTTGGGGTTTTGTCGGAGAGTTAGTGAAGGACTGTGGGCAGGGCAAGGGTTGTGAAAGCCTGTATTTTTCAAACAGAAGCTGTCAAATAGTCTCTGCTTATTTTGCTATGCTTAACAGCTTTTAAGAACTGGTTTGCTGAAAATTTTAGATACAGGGAATATGCAATCTCAGTAATGTTTTGTTAGGACATAAGAAATTATAAATTGAAATAGACTTGAGAAAAATGTTGACTTTCCAGCCATATTGTACTAGTTGAATGATGATTTAAATTAATTCTGTACAGAAGAAAACTGCAGACAGAAACTGATTGCCAGTAGTCATGAGGCTTGTTAATTTTTAAAAGTTGTCTCTGTTACTAGCATGATCATTGTTTTTATCATTTTTTAACTGCTGCTTATTCTAACGATAATTCTGTGTGGCTCAGTGAATCTGAGTAATAAATTGTTTTCTGTCTCCAGAATTACTTTGTTAGAGCTGATAATGGCAAAATTAAGTGACAAGAACTCAGTTAGCAGTGAAGAAATGTTGGTCAGACATGCTGACTTCCTTGCAGTCTGTTTCCAAGAGAAGTGTGGAGCTGTGCTCAAGTTAACTGCTACAGCAGACGCGGAAGATGAGGTATGAGTGATAACTATTTAAGTACTAGAATTTGACGTGATAAATCATTCCCACTGTTAACAGTGTCTTTTCCAGTTTATGTTGGGAAAGAGGTGGCAGAGCCCACAGTAGAGTCTGTAGGACAGCAGCCAACTTTCACTTTTAATTTGAGGATGGCAAGGGATATGGTACTTTGAAATAAGTCTACCACATTGTTAAATAGTTCAAAATCTAAAAGATGTTCAAGTTGTCACATATTTGGGTAATTTATTATCTTACTAAGGGTCACTTCTATAATCCATTTGAGTTGTGAACTTAATTCCTTCAAATTTAAAAGGATGTATAGTGACAGGACAAGGGGGAATGGCTTCACATTGAAGGAACATAAAGATCGATTAGATGTTAGGAAGAAATTCTCCCCTGTGAGGGTTATAAGGCCCTGGCACAGGTTGCCCAGAGAAGCTGTGGCTGCCCCATCCCTGGAAGTGTCCAAGATAAGTTGAGTGTCACTAGTGGGAAAGTGGGGCTCACTGAAGGAACAGAAAATCTAAGTCCTAATAGGTGAATAAATAGAGGGCAATATGTATGCATGCATATCTGTGTACATATTTGTTCACAACATATGCTTGCCATGGGAAAAGAGAAATGCCAGTCTAAATTCATAAAACTGTTTCTTACAAGAAATTATGAAGAATTGCACCAATTTCTCCTCATTTGTATAAGTATTTTTAGATTTTGTGTAGCAGTTGTATTTATCTGCAAAAAATGTAGTTGTGCATGTAGAGTCTGTCATTAAAAAGGCTTTAGACAACAACTGTGATACTCAAGTTGGCTTTTCCTGGCCTTTTCTGTGGCCCACAAGCCACGTGCCTTGCTCAGGCCATGTGTGTAGTAGGAAGCTGCCTTAGACTCCAGAATTCTGAGGCCACATTTGAAAACTTTTGGGAGCTGTCCTTGGACTGGCCTGACTCCCACAATGTTGTCTGGGTGTCCCATCCACTGTTTAATCTGTTATATGTAGACACTGTTTTGTTTTCTTAAGGGACATCAGGTCTTGTAGCTTGCATCTTAAACTCATGAGAAGCTAATCATATGCTTTTGCAGTGCTTAAATCAATGTTTAAAATAGCTTTTCCATTCAAAGCCTGACTTGAGCATGCACTGACTTTCAACCATACTTGCAAAATAAAACCCTTCCCTGGATTTAGTTCATCTCTTTATAAGGAACATCTTTTCTGCATCTTGCTCTAAATATATTTATTCTAAAAGTCTTCGGTTATTTCCTTATTTACTTTTCAGATTATGTCCTTATCAAGATGTCTGTCAGAGTTCAAACTGTTTTGGGTTTTTTCAAAAGGAGGTATTTCCCTTTACTGCCTTTCTTTTGTGCAGGTGGAGGGCAAAAAAGGCCCCAGTTTGGAAAGTCAGCAGCAGGGAAGGCACAATTTTTTTAACTTAGCAAGGTTTCAAATATACATGAAAATTTGAGAGTTTTTGTATATTTTAAATAATCTGTTCCCCTTAAAAATTGTAAAAAGCTGGTTACTGTCTCCGAAATACAGTTGGGGTATTATTACTTTGTAACAGGATAATGGCTGATGTATTAAGAGTCTGTGCTGATGAAAGCAGTTTATTGAACAATTTAGGATAAGACTTGCATTTTTCTACACCTATATGGATCAAAAATTAAAATACAGCTTTAGTACCTGGACTGTATAGCAATTTGGTGTTTTCAAGGAGCAACGAATTAATATAATTGTACTAGTTAATTACTGAGCACTATTGTTCATTATTTGAATAACATTGTGTTGATGATATGGTAAGTAAACCCTTTTTTTTCCTGGACCAGACAAGGCAGGAATAGTTACTGTGACCAACGTCTCAGCCTTCTCATGGCTACTTGCAGTTTATGTAACCCACCTGGAGTGGGATCATCAGCCTGGCTCTTGAGTAATATGTGGTGTTCCAAATTCTGTCATGTGCTCTTAAGGTATTTTTTGTAAGTGCTGGATTGTCATTATAAGCAGGGCCAACATATTCTGTGAGAAAAAATAGTTCTGTGGTTGAATAAATAATATGCAAATGAAATTGTGTCACGTACCTAACCAAAATGCTGCATCTCTGATCACAATCCTGTTTACCCAAGAATAATGTAAATTCTCACAGCCAGAGTTTGTTTGACCACAGAACTTTACAGAATTCCTGCGGGTAACAAATTGGTGTCTTGCAGGCGGTGTTTGTGTCTTTAAAGTGGAACGCTCTGACTGAATAAACTCAAAGAAAATATTTATACAGAAATTATTTTCTCAGCTAGTAATTTTCTGTATTTCTGCTTTTGGAAGCTACTGTGTTTTTGTTAAAATTTTATCCCTTATGGCTCTGTTTTGGTTTCCCCATGATTTTTCAGGCAGATATAACACTAACTGTAGAAAAGAAATGGCAATCTAATATGTTATTGTTATTTTAGAAAGTTGCCCTAATTTTATATAAATTTATTCTTGGCAGTTTGGAAGACCTGCACAGAACCTGAGGAGCTGAGAGTTCCTATCTCCTATTTACATTTCTGGGTTTATACTTTTATGATAGCCTTCATAAGCCATTTTCAAAAATGAAGTTTTCATTCCAGGAAGCACTGGTGACAGTTCGTCTTCTCGATGTTCTTTGTGAAATGACCTCAAACAACTGCCAGCTGGCACATCTGCAGGCATTCCCTGGTTTGCTTGAAACCGCTGTAGGTGAGTGGACAGCCACAAGGTTTAACTGTTGGTGCTCTGTGAATGAAAACATGTTTTTCCCAGCTGGTGGTAATTATAATTCTGACCTTTGAATAAGATAAATAAATAGGAGATGGAGCTAATCTGCATTTTCAAATATTTGATTTATTCCTGGAAATTTTCTGCTTCTCCGCTTTCTCTGTTGGCCTGTGTTGCCTAACAGAGCCTCAATTCAAGTAGCAGCAATGCTCTTTTCCTATGTTCTATCACTGGCTGAATGCATAGAAGAGTTTCTTCAAGAAATAGATGAAGGACTTTTCCTTCATGCCTGTTCCCTTCTGTTTCCCAAATTTTTGAAATTTAGATGCAGTTTGAATGCTGTTAACCAAACCCAGTGACTTTCAAAGGTCAGCTTTAAAGAGTCTAAGAAAGAGCAAGGGAAGGACTGTACACAAAATATGTTAAGATGTTCCAGAGATGCTCAAGGGAGGAAGGAGGAATGATACATACCGTGACCTCATTTTTTTTACATCTTTGCACTTTGGGACTGAGTTATGCTACCATTTTTTGAGAAAATTGTGAAAGTTTGTGTATTTTTAAGACCAATAGGTAAAAAATAAATAGGCTGAAGCAGCTGTTAGCTGTGGCTCTTTTGAGATGTTTGGAGGATCCTTTTTCACAAAAGCCCAAACAAGCAAATAAAGAAAATACCTCCAGCAACAACAAAAGAAAAAAAGCAACCAAACCTCTGGTTTTGGTGATGGGTTCTTAGATACATGGCTTCCAGTAAGATGACTAACGACAGGATTTATTTTGTGTGTGTGTGTGTTTAGGAAACTTAAAGCTGATTAGAGGGATGGAGCAGCTCTGCTGTGAGGAAACGCTGAGACAATTGGGATCATTGAGCCTGGAGAAGCTTTAGGGAGACCTAATTGTGGCCTTTCAGTACCTGAAAGCAGCCTACAGGAAAGATGGAGGGATGCTGTTGACAAAGGCCTGTTGAGACAGAGGAAAGGGAATGGCTTTAAACCGTTAGAGGGTAGGGTTAGATTCTGAGGATGGTGAGGCACAGGGTGCCCAGAGAAGCTGTGGCTGCCCCATCCCTGGAAGTGTCCAAGGCCAGGTTGGACAGGGCTTGGAGCAACCTGAGATAGTGGAAGGTGTCCCTGCCCATGGCAGATGAGATAAGGTGATATTTAAAGACCTTTTTAACCCAAACTGTTCTGTAATTCTGTGTACTTGAAATTTCTCATTATGCTACAGAGCCAGGAACTGCCAGAGAGGAAAAGTGATTCTGTGGTTAGTATGTATTGCTGTGACAAATTCAAACTACAGGAAGTTTTCTAAAAATCTTGGTTTTAGCAATATTTTTATGGTGCCAGAATTCTCAACAGCCTACAAATTCTGACTCTTTAGGTAGAGATCAATAGCAGCAGCCTTCAGTCTTCATGTGTGAACTGTGTAATGGTGTAAAAATTACACAAAAATGCCTTCTCACTTTGGGCTGGTCTTTTATGGATGGTTGTATTATCCCAAATCACACAATGAAATAAACTTTTGAAGTTCTCTGACATGATGTTGAATTTCAGAAATTGTTGCTTAGCTTTGAACTCAACAATTAATAATAAAGCTTTGTGCCAAGAGAGGCTGATTTTCTAATGATAATGTTTTCAAATGTTTTCTTAGATACCCTGAGATTAACTCACCTTGCTGGGAAACAGGCTGTAAATATTTTCACTCCCACACATGCTGTGACAGGGCAGGAAGAAGTTTCACATCCAGCCGTGGATTTCAAATCTCATCTCATTCGTTTGATTGGAAATCTGTGTTACAAGAATAAGGAAAACCAAGACAAGGTGAGCTTATATATTTTCTGGCAGAACTCTGATGTGTAAACAGATGCCTGACTACAAGGTAACTGAAGTATATTGTTAGTCTAGAAATTGATTTGTAAATTGTAGAATTGATTGTATAAAGCAGACATTTTTTTACCATCTATGAATGACTATCACAATTATGCTGACTTATTAACAACAGTGTAATGTTTACCTGCCTACCTTTTGTTTCAGCCCTGTAGAATGCAAGCCAGTGCCTAATTCCTTTGTGGTTTTCACTTTCCACTTTCTTTGATAAGTCTCAAATTAAATTTCCACTTCACTTTGAAGGGAAATGGATGTGCATTGTTGCATGAACTTAAATGTAAGTCTTTGAATTAGTCTAATGCTTCTTTTTCCATTTTCATGACACTTTAAAAATGCAGGTCTCCCTTTATCAAATCACTTAAAACCCTTTATCTATATAGGAAACAGAAGGAAGCTTTAAATATTAATATGTTTTTGTTTGTTCTTTGTTTTTGTGATAAAAGATGTGGTTTTCCTCCAGGATTTGTTACACTATCTTGGTTTCAGCAAGAAGTACATTTCCAAAAAATGTCTCTCTCTGACAAATTCTAGTAATATGATCCTCTGGATGGGTAATATGGGAATGGTCTTCCACTTTCCCATTCACATTAGGAGTATGTAATCATAAACGTCTGAAAAATATTATTAATACTATTAATCACTCTTGCTTAGCTGTGTCTCTGACCCATTATGATGTAATATGTGTTTGTGGAAGTGAAATACATTTCTGTGGAATACCTAATGATAGTGGAGGGCAAGGAGTTGCTTTCATTTTGAAAGGGTTTATTTACAACTTATTGTCCTTTTTACTGGGATTTTCAAAGGCCTCTGGAGCAATTAAACATGCAAGCTTAATGTTTTCAATGGAAGCTGGATATTAAATTGCTCTAAACTGCCTGAAAATATTATTGTCTTATGCTGTCTTAAAAATGATTTAGATTCTGGTGTGTGATATCATGGTACGTTATTGAAGTGCCATTGAAACTTCAGAACTGCCAATTGTATCATATCCTGTCTGTACTTTCAGTTTATTTAATATATTTAAATCGGTTCAAATACATGCACTTGCCATTTGTAAGGCAGTTTTCACACATAAACACGTGCTTCTGAGGACTGGGCAAGCAGCTGCTGTCATTGCACAGATAAGAGTTTTGAGATAAGAATTAGTTGCTCAAAGTGGTGCATGGGTCAGACCGAGAACTGGGTTCCCGCCCCTCTTCAGACTTGTATCTCACAATATAGGTTTCATTTTGTATCTATTATTGGGCTTACACCCAGTTTAACCCAGAGTTTGCTCTCTGTATTCAATCAAAAGCAACTGACTTTTCTGGAAACAAAAGCAGTCCCCAAAGATCTGGGGTTTGAATAGTGTCTTGGGCCAAGCTCACCACGGAACAGAGTTTGATCACTGCATCCTGGAGCTCTTTCCTGAGTCAAGTGACACCCAGGCTACTTGCTCTCTTGAGTGTGGGTCCTGCAGTGTGTGTCTCTAAGTTCAGTGGGGCATGGGGTGTTGGTAACCAAGCTGAAGCGGCAGACTGTATGGAGAGGGATGATAATCGCTCTACAAAGGCTGTTTTCCCACCTCTCTGTTCATGGTCTTCACCTCCTATAACAACAGTAATTGCAAGGGATTAGTGCACTGGTTTGTTGGCAGTGGGGAAGAATCTTGTAATGCTCTGGAACAGTGAGATACCCTACTAGCGCTTTATTGCTTCTTCACTTTCTGTTTAAAATCAGTCTTTGCTTTTAGAGTGTGTTCTTTAGCTTGTACTCAGCTAGCATTAGGAATGCATTCTTTACACCCTTTCTTCCTCGTAGTTTAGTTCCACTATTGTGATAGGTTCTTAAGATTCAAGGGACTGGGCAGGCCTGTAAGCAGTTACTAGCATGGGTCTTACCAGGCTTGCTGCCCAATTGCGTGTTCTGCAAGGCCGGATGGCTTGGTATTAAGATAAAGCATTCCCTTTGGACTGACACATGTTGGGTCCCTTGATGTCCTGAGTTGCACTAGCTCTTGGAGGGGAGAGAAAAACAAATAAAAGTGCTGTACCTGGTACACTGAGAGGTGAGCTCATTCAGTGTTGGACCTGCCAAGAGCCTGCAACGGATGTGCAGTTCCGTTCTGTTTTCCTTTTGTGTAGGAGGAAGAGCTTTCACAAGTTACTGTCATACATGTGGGCCAGTCCCCTGGCTTGTGTTGTATTATGTCTCTTTCACAAAGATGCACTGTATGTTTTTATTAAATACACCAGAAGGAAGGAGGTGGGTTCTCAGGCTGAGCAAGGGTTGGAGGTCTTGGCTGGTATGTGATGAATGAAGCTATCAGACGGAAAAAATGAAAATTCTTCCCTACTCACATTACCTTGTTAGACTTGCCTTCTAAATGCCTCATGTTTATCATCCAAACAGAATTGATACTGCTTTATTGGGGGAAGGCTTTTGATATTTATTTTCCACTCTCAGAGCTGTGACATGATGGATTCATTCAGCTCATTCTGCTGGTTTATTATAGAACCGTTTAGTAATAAGTAAAACTTACAAAAGAAACCTAATGAATGAATTACAGAGGATGTAGTTCTTTATTGTAGAAGTGAAACAAATACAAAATAGATCATAGCAGTTAATCTGCACCCTCGTTTCTGCTTTACAATAATCATATACATGGAAAGGGAGATGACTGATCTCTGCCTTATTTTGACACCTAGCACTGCTCTGCACATGCTTATTGCCTGTCCCTAAAGCTGCCAAGGACATTTTTGGTACTATGGATGCCCATGAACTGAATCATAGCATCCTAATCTTAGAATCTGTTTCTTTGGTAAAGCTGTTCTGTTGTTCATATAGGGGAAAAAAAATAACAATGTAGCTGCCTTTGGTACTGGCACCTTCTTACCTAGGTAGAGTCTCTCTAATGATAAACAATTCATAAGGTATAATTATTTTCACGGGCCTGTATTTATTTGATGTGGCAGCAGTGCTTTCTCTAATGCTCTAAAGCTGTTTTTTATCAATGCAGAGATGAAAAAAGGAAGTCTTCTGGGAGAAAAAGGAAAAGAAAAAAGCTTCTACTGTTGAAATTATTCTTAATAAAAGTAGCAAGTAAAACATCTGGATACTGCTTAGTGTGTTTAAATTAACTTAGATTTATGTATTTATATGTATATCTCTAAGCCAAATAGTTAATATGTGACTGGGTTCCTAATTTGAAGACTGTTCTCCTGAAAATATGAACAAGATTTGGCTTGTTTGGAATTCAGTTTCCAAATCCATTTTTTCATGGGGGAAAGGCGTACAACAAATCCACTCATTTAGCAAAAGTTGCCAACATCCCTAGATCAAGCTGTGACCACCCTCCTCCTCAAATTCATCTTATTGCTGTAGTGATTATAAAATAGAAAGGTTCACATTAAGGACACATGCTTTGTTTTCGCAGAATCACAGAATCATTTGAATTGCAAGGGACTGCAAAGACCCCCTGCCGGGGCAGGGACACCTTTCACTATCCCAGATTCAGCCCTGTTCAGCCTGGTCTTGGACACTACCAGGGATGGGGCAGCCACAGCTTCTCTGGGCACCCTGTGCCTCCTCACCCTCACAGAGAAGAATTTCTTCAGAGTACCTGATCTAAACTTACCTTCTTTCAATTTGAATATTTCCCTTGACCTTTCACTACACTAAGTTGTTTAGCAAATGGTTCTTTCTCACCTACGGTTTTTAGAAAAACTCCACGAGCTTCTTCTTCTTCAGGATTAATGTAACTTTTAAAAAATAATTACATTCTGGCATAGAAAGATTTGAAATTAGTAGCATATGCTGTTCAGAAGTGGCAGGGGAAGAACTAAACCTCTTGGATTTTTTAAGTAGAAACTTGCATCATTGTGATTCTGTTAACAGAAGCCTAAAATGGAGGAAAGATTTTTGGTTTACAGGTGAACAAAAGCCAGGAGCATTTTTGACCTGGATGCTCTGAAGTGGAGCTCCTCTGCACCTATCAAAAATTCTGCATGTTTCCACTGGTTGGGTGGGGCTGTCCTCATGTAGCTCTGTCTGTTTTAATGCTTTGCTAGACAAGGACAAAACATTCAGGGTGTTACAGGACTGAGCTCTGTAATTGGTAGGTTTTGTGTGGGTATAGCACTGTGAAAGTTAGCAGGAATGCTGAAAATGTACCTTCTGACAGAAGTCCTTTTAAAAGCTGGGATTTTGCTGTGGAGGTGGGGGCTCTACCTAACTAATACAGAAATACACCAAGTAGCAAAGTGTCTGTTTCTCAAGAGTGTCTTTCAGAGTATCTGTTGGGACATATAAGGGAACTGTCTCAAGACCTGGTCCCTTGTTGTTAGGATGTTAGTCTTCAGCTCTGTTGCAATCATGAATCCTTAATGAAATGCTAAGATTTCCATCAAAGCATAGGCTGGTAAACGAAAAACAATCAGGTTCTCTCTTAAGGGGCAGACAATCTGAGTAATAAAGGGTTGGTATGAGGTTTTTGCCTTGAGATCAGAGATGAATGCATAGTGTGCAGTATTGTTTTCTAAATGATGGATTATTTTTGTAACGTGACTCATTTGTCCTTAGAGAATAATACAAAATTTTATTCGGTTGTGCTGACCCTTTAGCAGCAACAAGTTAATATTCCCTCTTGCCGTGCTTCTATTTTGTCTTCTGCCCCTCCAGTTGTTGACAGCTGATGCAGTTGATCCATTGTAACTTGTCTGGTTTGGCCAATTTCACTTGAAACCTTGATCATACAAAGCATGGAAAGTTAAAAAATAAACCAAGCTGGCTCTGTATACATTTCCAAACAGTCAGTACCAACTTGTAGGCTTCCTTTTGACTCTGGGTGTTGATGGGTTTTTTTGAACCCTCTTGGGTGCTGAAACTTGTCATCATAGTGGTACAGCACAGAACTCCATCCCTTTTTAAAGGAAAGCATGGTACACCAGTGTTAAACAGCTGTTTCCAGCTGTTTTAGCACTTACCTGTGTGTTGAAACTGGATCTGTAGCATTTCTATTTAATGTGCCTGTTGAAGGTGTAAATACTTATTTTCCCAGATAAAAGGTAACTGACCTTTATATGGAAGAGTTCTCAAGAGATTCCTGCAGCTCCTTTCCTTTCCAGCAGGCCGAGTAGTAGTTACCATACCTATGGTAACTACTTCAGACATGAATTAGCTTGGTATTTGACAAAGGGTTTTGTGCTGTTGCTCTTTCCTTTCTTCAGCTTGGTTTTTGGAAGGCATGAGTTATTAAAATTCTAGTTGCTTCAGAAATATTTGGAGATGTTTTCTTAGATTTTTTTTGTTACCTGTATCTTACTCAATTATGTGAGGAGCACCATATGAACTAAAAACATTTCTTGCTAGTTTACTAGCTGGTGAAGAACTGAATTTGTTTGAAGTACACAATTTTAAAAAAACTTATTAAAATAAAACCTTCTGATGTAGTTATTTTTTAAAAGAAGTTCAGAAGATCTAATGTACCCTGTATTGCAGGAATGGGGTTATCTGTGGTTCCTGGGGTTTGCCAGTGGTATCGATTGCTGGAAGCGGGAACCCCATATGTGGAAGAATATCTGCCTTTCTGAATGCTCTTTCTCTGGCTCAGATCCGAGCTGTTAATTCAAGTTCTTCTTGCTTTTACTGGTATCAGATACAAGTGACATATTTTCCAGTACTGCAACAAGTGTCATCAGTTTTCTATGTTGTTTTACATTGTTCTAACCTCAACTTGACCTGAATTTCCCATCTTCTCTGAGCTGGCATCCTGCATACAATCTCTTCAGGGTGTTACATTTATTGGGTTTTGGGGTTTTTTGAAAGCTGCACCACACTTCACAATGGGATGATAATATAGTGCTGTGAGTGTTGAATATGATCCTTTTTTGCATATACAGCTTTCTCCTCTTTCTACTTAAAAGAGGTTATGCTGGGAAGCACAGGAATCATTCATCTTTTCATCTGTTTCCTGAGAAGTGACTAAGTTTTGGTTACTATGAGATATTAAAGTTTCTCAGCTTGTGACTGAAGTTTATAGGAACCAGCAGAAAAAAAAAAAAAAAGATTGTTTTCTTTTAAGTATTGAATATTGTATTAAATATTTCTTTTAAGTATTGATACTTAATACTATCAAGTATTTGGTCATCACTGCTTATAGTAATTTCGCACTCATAAGCCGCACCTGGTTATAAGCTGCACTTCCGGGTAGCCGGGAAGACCATGGAATTTGTCCATAAATAAGCCGCACCGGGTGATAAGCCACACTTTTTTTTTTTTTTAAAGCCAGGATCCATGTGCAACAAAGTAACAAGTTAGTAACGGAATCGCTCCATCACAGGGTTTCTGTCAGGTGCTCAATTTGCAAGCAGTTTTCGCAGACCAGCAAAGCCTTTAAACACAGCCCCAGGCACCGTCCCCATGACATGGGCCCCAGCACTCCTGCCCCCAGTGCTGGCCGCGGCTCCCAGCCTCCTCACTGCGTGAAACCGGTGGCAGCTCGCCGCCTGCTTGCCAGTGGCTCCGGCTCTTCACCCATCCAGCAGCAGCTCCGTGGCAGCTCCTCACCTGCCCCCTGCCCGCCCGGCCACAGCTTTGCAGCAGCTCCCCGCCCAGCCGGCTCGCACTTCCGGGTTGGCATTTCGCCGAAATGTGTCCATAAATAAGCCACACCTGGTGATTAGTCGCACTTCTGGGATCGGCTCAATTCTTCAGTGAAATAGGTGTGGCTTGTCAGTGTGAAATTACTGTATAATGTAGCTCGGTTCACATTTTGGTATAAAATAGTTTCATGGAGGAAATAATGAAACATGACATGAAAGACTACCTTTTATGGTGAATTTACTGCCGTAACTTGGTTTTGGTGGTACACTGTGCTGCATTCAGGGTGAGGAGAGCACCAAAGGAGACTTTGTGTGTAAGGGTGTGTAAGCCCTTCCAGTAATCAGCAAGCTGGATGTTAAGCACATGCCACTGAATCCTGATGCTAACTTTCCCACCAAAATCAGAGAAGCACTGAGCTAGGCAGAAGCTCACAATGTGCTGCCAGTTTCAGTTTCACCACAGTGAGGTTCAGTTTTTGACTCCCTCCCCTGTGACAGACATTATCAGGTTCAGTAGAGGTGTAATGCCATGCTGGCTTCAGCCCAGCTTTGCCTTGCCAAAAAATGAGTGTCAACTTTCAGTTCTCTCTGCCTGTGTGCCTCTGAACCAGTCTGAATTCTCTTACCAGCCCTGAAAATTAGAACTATAGAATCTCCTGAGGTAGAAGGGACCCACAAGTATCATCTGGTGCACCTCCTGGCCCTGTATAGGACACCCCAACAATCCCATCCTGTGCATCCTGTCCAAATGCTCCCAGAGCTCTGGCAGCCTTGGGGCTGTGACTGCTGTCCTGGGGAGGCTGTTCAGTGCCCCAAACCCTCTGGGGGAAGATATTTTCCTAATACCCAAACTAAATCTCCTCCGACACAGCTCTAGCCATTAATTAGTTGTTTTCTAAATCTGTTGAAAGGTGTGAGGCCATATCAAAGCACCTAGTCTTCAGACAGAGACCAAACATTTGATTTTATTTGATTTATTTTCCCATTTCTCATGTTTTCCTTCATGTCTTTCAGAGGAGCCAGAAAGTTAGTGACAGTCATCTGCAGATTTGCATTTCTGCCATTGGGTGATGCTATTTGTTCTAAATTGTAGCCCTGCAGGATTCTGCTTCTTGTTCTTCAGCATGGCACTGCTTGAGCCAAGTTTAGTCATGCCTATGCCTGAAGGAACCAAAGATCTGGTCTCATTTTTAAAGAGGCAAGGGATGAGACTGCACAAGTCCATGTAAGCAAAGATTCTGCCCATTCAGCTCTTACTTGCAGAACTCCATTCAGTTATCTTTTCTGCTTGAGATGTGGGCTCTTCAAAGAGCCCCAATGTTATAAGAGGGTTGCAATAATATAAAAATAAGTGGTGATCACTTCTGCCTGCTTTAATCAACTAATTTAATATGCCTGCTATCCTCAGCCAATCATTGGAAGAAATGTACCTAGCTTTTTATGTAAGCAGTGGTAGAACAGGTGACAAGATAAGAACTTGCAGTCCTTAAGGAGACTTCAGGAAAGTGTCTTCAGTCCCTCTGCATTGTTTGAGGACTTTATAAATATTCAGGATCTTCTGCCTCTGTTGTGAGAGACAACAGACTTAATACTGCTTTTACAGTCTATTGATACCTTTACCATGCTAATTCACATTAACTGTGCTTGTTTGAAAGCCTTCTATTCTTTAACCAAAAACCTCAGTGTTTCAATTGAGAAATAACAAAGAATCGCTTCATTCACGAGTATTTAAATGTTTAAAACTGTGAGTCTCCAAGTTTGCCTCATAATTGCAGTCAATCAGATATGTTCAGATTGTTATGGCAGAAGTGGTTTGCTGGAAGGATTTTGCAGAGACATTGACCAAAGATCTCATAAAGACACTGGAAAAACAATTGGATTTAAGTTCCTTGAATGGAGCATGGCTTACATTTGGATATTGTACCAGTAGGAGCAAGATCAAAGTATGTCATCTCATATGCTGAAAGTCAGAGCACCAAGATATTGAATTAATCCTCTGCTGTTTATGAAATGCAGAATGAGCTAGATTTTCGAAAGCCAAGATCATGGCTTGATTGTATGTATTAATATTTATTTAATGAAAGACTGCTAGCAAGTTTTCTTCCATCTTGCCCTAAAGCATTTCCAGTGGGTAACACAAGACTGATTGCTTCCATCACATATGCTGGCACTAAACTCTTCTCTAACAAAAGAGAAACCTGTGTCACCAGTTTGATTTTCCTTCTTACTCCTGAGGGTGTCACTCAGTGGGGCAAGAGGAGGCACTTACTGATAGTCACTGTATATTCACATCCCCATAGGCTTAGCCTGAGAGAGACTGAGGGAGCAGACAGCTGGTTGGCACATCTGTTTCTTCGTCTTCCAGGACTGATAGAGGCTCCCATGGGCTCTGCTTGGAAAAAGAAAGTGATAATACATAGTATGCCTAAACAATCCCTGTCTACAAGACTGAATCCCTAAATTTCAGATACATCCTCATAGTCTGGAATTCCAAAATGCCCTTTTGTCACCACTGATTGTGGATTGAATGAAAACAAATGTCTGCATGTGTATTGGGTCTGACTGAGGTAAATTCTCAGCCCTTCCACTGCTGTGCTTTGCATTAGTAGCTGGACTGGTATTGATAACATGCCAGTTTTTTGGCTACTGCTGAGCAGTGCTGTCCTCTGACATTCCTTCCCTCCCTAAAGGGGATGGGAGCGGGTAGTGTCCTCGGAGGGGACAGAGCCAGGCAGCTGACCCAAATTAGCCAAAGGGGTATTCCATACCATCAGCTCAGATATATGAAGCTAAGGGAGAGAAGAGGAAGGGCGGGGGTGGCGCATTTGTGATTCCTCAGTGTTTGCCTCCTGGAGAAATCCTTAACGTGTGCTGAAGCCCGGTTGACTTTTTTTTTTTTCTTTAGCTTATGTGCATGCAGAATCTTCCTCCTTTTTCTTTCACTGTCATAAAATTGCGAAGGTCAGCCCATTACAGTGTGCTAGTTCCAAGTGGATCAAATAGGTATAGGAACTCTTGGCAGCTGGGATGCACAGGTAACAAATGGTTTTGAGCAAAGTCATTCTTTGCAAGACAGAGCAGGATTAAAGTTCAGTATGATAATTATTGTGGAGTCATTCTGGCTGGTTATCACAAATGTTCTCTGAGGTGGAAAAGCAGTAATCTGAGGAGAGACAGAAGAAGGATTTTATTTGTACTTGCCTTTCTGTCAAAATTGTGCTCTTGTCTTATAGTTCTCATTTATGAAATGGAGTATTTCTCCTAACTGAAAAATTAGGAAATTGATAATTAATAGAAGGTAGATATTTTGGTGTTTACTTGCTGTATAATTAAATATATATATTGGCATGTGTGTATGATTTATATATAGATATATGCATCTGTGTAGACATATAGTAGACATATAATATAATAGATAATACAGTAGATATATAATATAGAAATACCAGTACCTGAAAGGATCTGACAAGAAGAATGGAGAGAGGACCTGGAGTGACAGGAGAAGGGGGAATAGCTTCACACTGACAGAGTAGGGTGTCCTGGTTTAGGGGACAGGTATTGCCAGAAACAGGCAGGAGTTTTTTCCTGAAACGGAGAGTGAAAATCCCCTCCTTCCCAGTTTACTGTAATTTGGAAATTAAGGGGCTCTCAGGCAAAAGTACGGATTTAGGAGTAACAGTTCTTTAGTGATACATCTACAGACAAACAAGAACAACATCAGCTATGAAAAAATCAGCAACAAAACAGAACAAAACTCAGTCCCTTTTTTCAATCACACTCTTCTCCTCTGCGTGGTCCTGGTGAGAGTGGGGCGGGTGCCTCACAGCTGCAACAGCAGGAGCAGGGAGGTGAGGCAGCAGGGCCGTGTCCCAGATGGGAGAAGGGTGAAGGAAGATTCTGCTCACCATTCCTGGGTCTTGGTGCTCAGCGCTGTTCTCAGAAGCAGGAGGTGGTAGCAGTGCTGGGGTGCAGGGGCAGATCCAAACCGCAGAGAAAAAAGAACCTCTCTCCTCCACGTTCGGGCCGGCGAGTGTCCCCCCAGGGAGGACAAAGCAACCCAACCACCAACCAGCCTAACTCCTCAAACCCCGCCCCCACCAGCAATCAAGCCAGCCAGCCAGCCTCCCACCCCATTCCTTTGTCTTGAGCAATTAAAAACTCTTGGAGCCACCCTGCCAGCTTTTGTAGCACGATAATGGGAAAAATTCTCAACCTCCACCAAGGGAAAGAGTAAATCTTCCCCCAACCCCCAACATATGGTTAGATGGGATATTGGGAAGAAGTTATTCCCTGTGAGGGTGGTGAGACCCTGACACAGATTGCTCAGAGAAGCTGTGGCTGCCCCATCCCTGAGAGTGTTCCAGGCCAGATTGGATGGAGCTTGGAGGAGCTTGGGATCATGGAAGGTGTTGGGGGATGTGGACAAGATGATCTTTAAAGGTCACTTCCACCCCAAACCAGTCTGTAATTTAATGTACATACATACATATATGTATAAAAACATACACACACACACAATCTCCTCAGTTACCTCAATGTACTACTCCAGGATGGCTTCTCTGGATAAAATTGAGAAGATTTGTATTACTTTTGGTTAAAACTAATTGTATTATACATCTTGGATTTACTTCCCTTTAATAATCTTCCCACAAGCAGAGTATTACACCAGTGTACTGTGAAAGAGTTTCTCAAAAATGAGCCTGATTACTCTCTTTATTAAGAATCATAACTCTTCAGTTCCTGAGAGAAAAGTTTCACTGTTGAATTAAAAAAAAAAACAAATAGTAATATTTTCTATTTATCTTGGTGGATCATATTTTCATTACTGGCAAGATGATGTCTTTTGGCATCTCTTAATGAACTTTGTTTAAAAACGAGTTTTGGCACAGTCTTACTGATGTGAAAAGGAAGAAAGGAAAATGACACTGATACTGGAAAATATGACAAAATTGTATCAGCATACGTTGTGTGAATTTACAGAAGTTGAAAAGTCTTCCTTTGCAAGCCAGCAGTACTTTGAAAAGTACAAGTACAAGAATGCGCAAGTCTTGAATGGTGTGTGTACCCAAGGATGTGATTTAGGTCGTGGTATGGACCCTGGGAATGATAATCCCCTGATGACAGTTTCCTGTGAGGATCTGTGTGCAGTATGAATGGGTTTAACCAAGGCTGGTACAGTATTCTGATTTCAGTTTCGTTATGCATTCTGCTTGTCTAACTTTAAAAATATAATTTTGTTGCTCTTGACAAAACATTTACATAGTTTACCCCCTCTAATGTAAAAATAGCCAGTTTACTACATTTCAGTCTAATAATTTTTGAGGTTATATGTGCAGTATTTCAGTTTGCTTTAATATTTTTACATTATTACAATCTGACTGATATTTGAAGTGAAGTATTGAATCTGGCCAGGTTGGACTTGAAGCAGAGTGGTCTAGTGGAAGGTGTCCCTGCCTATGACAGGGACATGAGATGAGATGAGATGAGCTTTCAAGTCCCTTCCAACCTAAACCATTCCATGATTCTGTGATGAGGATTAGCTTCATTGTGCAAAGATAGAATTTTTTGTGTTCTTCATAAACTAGAATAAGTATTTAATATAAGTGTCTCTTCTCTGTTTTTTCTGCATATTTTAGCATTAGTTAGCTTTGCTTTGACATTAATCTTACCTATGATAAAATAAAAGGGATTTAGATTTTGGTCTAACAATTACTGTTCTAAAGCATAATTATGAAGTTCAGTGGATTCATATTGAAGCTGGCAACACATGTTGAATTTTAATATGGGGAAATTATAACATTTACCTTCAAATAAATGTTTTCCTGTCTTTTTAGAAAATATGGGGTGCTACCCATGGAGCCATTCAGGGCTTGAAATTTTCCATAGGAGAGTTTCCATAGGAGAGTTTCCAACTTCTCTAAAAATCTCTTATTCTTGAGTCCAGCAAATGTATGATTGCGCATTTGGCTTTGGAAATATTGAAGGGCTTTATCTGGAAATATTGAAGGGCTTTATTTTAGGCAATTATACAGTATTGTAGCTAAAAAAAAAAAAAAAAATTAATAATAATAATAATAATAATAATAATAAAGAAAGCAGTGTTTTGCCTGCAAACAAAAACACAAACAGTTCAGTGTAATTAGTCATAAATTGGTAGGTTCCCTTTAACCTGCATCTAACTTTTGTTTCCTGCTACTTGAATACCACTCCTCAGTATTTTCCAGCCAGGTCTGTTTAGTTGTCTCAACTCTGTTTGTTCCCCACAGCTCCAGGCATAAGAAGCAGAGTCAGTTTGAGAGGACACTAACTATTGCCAGTTTGTCTGGAACCCACAATCCAAATGAAGTGTTTGGTGGTTGGGAGTGTCGCCTCTTAGGTCCGGCTCTTGAATTATACACATTTACGAGCACCTTACCATTCAATGCACTTTTTAAAAAAGTGCTTTAGAATTTGTAGCTGCTGAGGGAAAAAAAAAAGGTATAGTTCCCCTACAGTAGACCAGCCTGGTGGTAGCTGATTGAGGTTCTGATTCAAGGGTTTTTCTCCTCTCACCTTCTGACCCACCATTACTGTCAACTTGTTCCTGCAGGCATTTCTGTAAAAGTGTTGACTTGCTGCTTTGAATATCAACTTCAAATGAAAGTGTTTTTTATTCAACTCCTATAGAATTTTTCTTTCTTTTCAAAAATAGTAAAAAATAGTGACATACAGAATTCACAGTTCTTTGGAAAAGTTTCTAGTTTTTATGATTGCATTAATTATGGTACAAATTTCATCTGTAGAAGTGTACCCTCAAGCTGTGTCCACATGGGAACTTTTTTCTTGTTAATGGAACTTGCTAGGAAGAGTTGACTGTGCTTGGGTAGGTTTGCTTTAAAACTTTTTAATAACACAGTGTATATATACTTAATATAGAGTAATGAAAATGTTTCAAAACAAGAACTCTTTCTATTTTTCAGTTAAAATCTGCAGCTTTGACTTCATAGGCTGTCATCAAATTAATGATCTGTTGCAAGAAAAGAAATAACAATGTAAATAATGCAAAACAGAACATTCAAAATTGTATAAACAATTGCTTGAGTGTATATATACATGCCTTGTTTAGTGTAATAATATTTTCAGGTAAATTAACCCTATGAAAGGATAGATTTATTATGGAGTTTTTAAAACAATTTGAACAACACCTTTGCAGATTTGAAAGCCTATAATTTTGTTTGTCATGGGTACAGGAGTTCAGCTAGAAATGGGGAGTCTTACTTTTGTAGTACCTGCAGTTGTTATTACCAGACTACAAGACATTTAGAGACACAAAGACTCAGAAAACTCTCTGATAGTTGTAATTTTGTAAATTAAGAAACGACCATGCAATCTCCTTGTGTACAGCTTCATGTATCATCTCGCTCAGTAGCCTGAGGCATTAGCAAGCTTTCGGCATGAAATTTAATGCTAAAGCGTGCATTCCTAAGTTATATTGTATACCATGCAGACCATATATGTGACTTTTATAGACATATGAATCACAACATCAGGAGTCTTGTTTTCTAAATGTAAAGTTGATCCTAATCTCAACAAGGTGGCTAAATTTATCTTAGTAAGAGAATCTGATCTTGTACAAAGGTTATGCTTGGTGAATCATTAAAAGGAAATGTGTATTCTTAGAATTTCAGGTAAATGCAGAGAATAATCACTCAGCTTTCTGTAAGTCTGGATTGTCAGCAAAGAAACAGTGTTCATGTCACATGAGGGCTGGGTGAGTCCCTGGTGGGTACATCAGGTGTGAGGGACCGTCCATGAGGGCAAGTTGCAGTTTGGCAAGGCTCACAAGCACGTCCCAGCATTCTCCTCTTCCTCCCTCAATTTTTCCCCACCAAAATCAAATCACAGAACTGTCTTTCTGTGAAACTTCCCTTCCTTGGGAAGAGTCCATGGTCTGCACTGTATACTCAGCAGTTCCTGAGTATTGCCTAGAGGAGTGGAGGTTGTCAGGAGCCAGCAGCCCCAGGGACCATCTGAAAAATGCAGCAAGGAACAGCACCCAAAAGGCAGTGCCAAATCCCAGCATCCCAGCTCTGTCTGCTCATGCACTTGGAAGCTCTGCTGAAATGAGCTGTATTGATCCAAGTTCATTGTGGTCTTCAGACTTCATTAGTGTATTGTTCACTTTAGATGAGGTTGATTAATCTTGTCCTCCCTTCCAGCCTACATTCTACATCTCCTGTAATGGTCATTGTGCTTACTTTGATTACACTGGGAGGGATTAAACCTTGGGTCCCATTGACTTGGGCTATGGAGACCTGCACCTCAAAACATTCTATGTAGGTAAACCTTTGTCAGATCATTGCTAGTTTATTTGCTCACCTCTTGGATCACTACATGTGGTTTTGAAGCTGCAATATGCCCTGCTTCTGTACTAACTTAATGACATTCTCTGGTTCCCAACCTAGTCTGTAGTTTGTTTTCCTTGAAAATAGTTTTCAAAATACAAACAGCTCCCAACCCACGGGAGAGGTTTGTTAAGTAGTGCATTTATCTGCTTGTTGAGGGGGGCAGGCATTCATTGGGCATTCTTTAAGTCCTATGAGGAACAGCTCAGGGAGCTGGGTGGGGCTCAGCCTGGAGAAAAGTACACTCAGGGGGACCCTCTGGCTCTCCACAGCTCCCTGACAAGAGGGTGCAGCCAGGTGGAGATCAGGCTCTGCTCCAAGGAGCAAGGGACAGGACAAGAGGAAATGGCCTCAAGGGGAGGGTCAGGTTGGATATCAGAAGTAATTTCTTCATGGAAATGCTGGGCAGGCATTGGAAGGGGCTGCCCAGTGGGGTGATCAGTGAGATGGCACTCAGTGCTCTGGTCTGGGTGACAGGGTGGGTGGGGATCAGTTGCAGGTTGGATTTGGATTTTTGATCTTGGAGGTCTTTTTCAATGTTAGTGATTCTGTGCATCTGAGCTGTGTTGTGGTGCAAGTGGACCATGTCATTTGGTAACTGATGTCTTCAGTGGTCATGGGGGTGCAATGTAACGTGCAAGGATTTATTCCGCTTTTATTTATTGCTATGGTTGTAGATAACTGCTGAAACGGGGCAAATATCAAACTAGGTTACACTGCTATAACCTAGAGTATTATTCAGGTTGTTTTCTGTATTTTTTTGTGGTTTGGCAGCTTGGGACTTTCCAAAACTATAATGCAAAAAGATACAAAAACATTATTCTGCCAGAATCACACTTTATAAAAACTGTGAGTGGAAAAATTCTGTTGGTTACTTTTAACTAGAGTTACATCAGCAAAAGGGGTTGCAAATGTCAAAAATTAAGAGCCATCTTAAAAAGCTCATCACAAAGATTTCTTTTACAGTTAAAAATGTAACACCATTACTGACAAAATCCTGGAATCATTGAGGAATTAATCCTCAATGTGCAAAAGCTGTGAAAAAGACCCCAAACCAAAGTAAACCCCTTTTTTGCTTTGCAGTGTGAGAAACATAAAATGTTTCAATAATATGTGTGCACAGGGATTTCCCCTGCTTCTTTTGTTAAGCTGATCAGTCTAATGGAATCCCAGAATGGTTTGGTTTTGAAGGGATCTTAAAGCTTCTTTGATCCCACCACCTCTCATGGGCAGTAACACCTTCCTCTAGACCAGAGTTCTCCAACCCTGTCCAACCTGGTCTTGTTAAAGAATAACTCTTGAATTCAACTATACCAGTTTGCAAACCTTAGGTTAATACTTTTCTCTTTAAAAAACAGAGAAGACTTCTTTGTCATGCTCATATACAGTGATATTTTCCAGATTTTATATTTGCATACAGTGCTACTAGCCAGTCTGTAACAGGCTGGCAATCCAGCACACCTTTGTTAGTATATGTCTACTTTGCATTAAAGAAGGAGGTTATGGAGCATACAGCTGATGAGAAACCAGTTGCAATCTTATTTTAAAATAATAAATCAAATCTGGAAAATGACATTTGTAGAAATAGTCACCTTTTTTTCCTAGGGTACCATTAAGTGAGAATAGAAACATCGTATTAATTAATGTTAATTTTAATAAATGTATTTTAAAAAAATTTCTTCTGAAAAGTATTTTTCTCATGCCACAGCTTCCCTTGTTTTAATAGTACCAAATCTTTTAAATAAATCACTGAAAGCCTTCTGTTTTCTTTGTTTTGTTTCATCATATGAGAAATCATTTAGTCTGTCTGGGATACTCTTTCAAGAGAGTATCTTCTCCAGACAAAATTCTTAATCATGAGGAGGTTTTATTTGTAAAATGTGTGACTGTTGTCTCAGTAAAATTGTTGCTGAAGTAGCTTGTGACATTATTTCAATTATGCAGAAATAAATTGCATCTGAATCATAGAATAATCCTGAGTTGGAAAGGAGCCACAAAGGGTCATCAAGTTCAACTTCTGTATCTGGCTTATAAACAATTAAAATGGAACCAAAAAAATTAATCTATTCATTTTATAATTGCTTAATTTACAGTAATTTCTTGGTTTTGACAATGTTTACAATTTGTTTTATATTGCTTTCTACAAAAGCATAATACCAAGAAAAGGAATGAGAAATCCCAGCACCCTCAGTAGGTGTGCTGTTGCTACCTATGAAGTTAACATGCTAGACTGGAGTCACTCTTCCAGGAAATATGGGCAGGACCTGATTGCTGTGTGTGCAGAGCTTGAGAGGGAGGAATGAAAGCATCTTGCCATTGGATCATACTTAAAAGAGGACCTGTTCCTCATTAGGGAGTTAAGCTGAACACTTCAGCCTTCTCTTACCATTCCTGCTGAATGTCCCAGTGAAGTTATTGAGATTTATTTGTACACTGAACAAATACAAATGTACTGAATTTGCTTATAAAATGACATGGGGAAGAATTGAAAGGGCTTTACAGGATGTATTTACACCAGGATTGATGTTTTGTATGGGCTTATGAAATAAAAAGATAGCTAATGGATTACTTTTGCAAAGTTAAAGAAAGTGTAGTTGCTTTGCTTTTGTATTTGAGCATGCCATCAGTTCTATTTTGGATGAAGAATACTTTGTGGTTTGAAGGTATCATAAAATACGAGGTAAAAGACATTAATTGGTCTCAGCAGAATTGTCTAAAGCTTCTTCCAGCTCAAGAATCAATTTGCACTTGCATTGGCCTCCTTTGAAACCATCCCCAGTAGGCTCTCCAGTGAAGTGAGACAACATATGTTAGTCCTGACAGAAAACAGTTCTTGTAATTGTGAGATTTGGAGTGGTGGGGTTTTGTTGGTTTTTTTCTTTTCTTTCAATGGGATCATACTTCTGTGATTTGCATGTTTCTCGGAAAATGTCACATTCCTTGTAAAATAGAGGTGGGTATTGCTCAGTGTGACATATTATTTACTTCAGTATTATCTGTGGGGTTGTATGGCTGGCTCAGGCCTCTGAGAGCTTCCTTGACTGGGTTTGATTCAAAACACAACAAGCAAACACCATTAAACTGTCTACTCACTGTAGAAGCCAGCTGAGTCCTGCAGCATCCCATTTACTGATTCAGGAGCTTTCTAAAGGCATTTTACAGTCCTTTCCAGAAACGCTTTGTTTAATATGCATTAACCTAGTGAAAATTTAATTATCATCAAGGATAGTTTTGTACTTAACATGTAACAGTGTGCATGTCCTTAGCACATGTACTAGAAAATTATTGGTTTGTTCTTTGGAAAGCCCTGCTTTCAAGGGAATGTGGAAGCAGAGAATCATGAATGCCTTTAATAAATGTCTCTGTGCTATTTCCAGCCTTCCAACCTACCAACTTTCTCCTTTTTTTCGTTTCTCACACCCCCCCACTCCTGCCTTGGCTGTGAAGTTTGGGGTGATATACAGTAATTTCACGACTATAAGACGCGCCAGACTATAAGGCACGCTTCCGGGTTGCCGGCAATTTTCCAAACTTTGTCCATATATAAGGCGCTCCAGTATATAAGGTGCACCTTTTTTTTTCTTTCAGTGAGGATCTGCATGCAACAGATTAACGAATTAGTAACTGAATTGCACAATTGCAGGGCTTACTGGCAGGTGCTCAATTTGCAAACAATTTTCACGGATCGGCGTGGCCTTTAAACGCAGCTGCAGGTGCCCCCCACCATGCCATGGGCCCCGGCACTCCTGCCCACCCCCAGCGCTGGCTGGCTCGGCTCCACGGCTGGCACGGCTTTGGTGGCTCGCAGCTTAGCTTGAGGCTCAGCTTGCGCTTCCGGGTTGGCAAATTTCCAAACTTTGTTCATATATGAGGCGCACCGGATTGTAAGGTGCACTTCCGGCTTTCGATCAAAATTTTAGGCTTTAAGGTGCGCCTTATAGTTGTGAAATTACTGCACTCATTGACTTACTCTTTACACTCCTTAAAAAATTTAGCAACACTAGAGTCACTTCACAATTACAATAGGAAACTTGGAGGAGTTACAGGAAACTGCCACCATTTTGCTTTTAGTCTTGAGTCTGCCAGTGCACTCTGAAGTGATGTGATTCAGTGTTCTGAATTTAGCTGCAGAATTTAATCATGAAACATAGAAATCATTGTTATAAATCGTTGCATGTTTTGAGATCATGCTACATTTTTTCACATGTTATTTTCTTTATTTGAGAGTTTGCTGCAGATGGAATTATGTCTGACATTGATTTGTAAAATTTTTTTTAAAATCTATGCTTCAAAGTGAAACTGAGAATGTTAAGTAATGCTGGACACAGGAAAAGTTGTCCTTAGAGCAAGGAAGATCTGATTGGCATTTATTTTTGCTTGCTGAATTCAGAAATTTCTAAGTAGGAGTTGTAATCCTAGATATTGGGAGGGGAACCAATTTTAGAATATGGTTGTGATGTGTGAGAGTGATGACATATGTGGCCTCTGTGAGGGTGGTGCATTCATCAGAACAGGGTATGATTTTGGATTGTTTTCCATTCCACTCACTTTAAGTTGAAAGCAGCTGGCTATTTTCAAGGATTTCAACTGGTTTGTGTGTCAGGGAGCAGTTGAAATGTGAGAAAAAAATAGCAAGGCAGGTGTGCCAGCTGTTGGGCAGAAATGAAGTAAGTACCAAAGCTGGCCTGAATAATAGAGCAAAGTAACAGTCACAAGGCTGTGATGCCCATTTTTGTCTAGAAGAGTGTGTGATCACTAGTGTAGAGCACTAATGAGGAAATCTTCAATAGGAACATTCAATGGTAATCTATTTTTCTGTCAATCTCAATGATTTTCAAAATCAGGATATTTTCTGGAATTCTGTTCCAGAAGAAAAGTTATTCCAATGTAATATAAAATGTAAAACTGGAGGCAAAAAAAAACTTTAAACAAACAAACAAACAACAAAAGCCCCAAAAAATAACACACAACTCCAAAAACAAGTTCTCTCATTTTAATTGAGTTATTCATATAATGCTTTCTAAAGCTTGACATGGAAGAAAAAATAATGTAGTCACCAAAACAGTTGCAGTCAGAATTACTTGGAACTTTCTATTACAATGGTGATTTAAAAGGCTGAAGGGGGTCATGTGATTTGTTGTTTGACCTTTATCCATGCAGTTTTTTCAGAACTTCAAAGTGCAAAGTCTTCTGTTTTCACTTTGTTTTAGAACTAAATTACATTTTGATGTTTTGATGGTCTTGTAGAAGTTGTCTTGATTTATATAACTAATTCTTACATTTAATTTCCTTTGATTTTTTTTGTTCTGATGAAAGAAGACAAGAGATTAAAGAGTCACCTTTATAGCAGTGATTGGATAGTCTGATTAACTGGGTTTAGTAGAATAGGAGAGTGTGTGACTAGAAGTAAATAAATGTATGCTGTGGTGTTGATGGAAATTTGTACAAATTCAACTAATTTGAAGGGCAGTGTTGAATACTGGATGATGTTTAGCACCATTCTTCTCTTCCACTGCTGCTGCCAGGATAGGCAAAGGCTACACTAGAGTATTGTGTGTTTCAAGCAAAATGAGTCTCTCTTGGACCTTGCTTTATCCACATCAAGTGACAGATCTAAACCATACCAGAGCAAACAGCCTGCTTCTCATGGCAGCATCTATTTGTTGTGGCTTTTGGTTCAGGAACTGTACATAAGAGAATGAGGAAAGCTGCATTGTTTAAAAAGCAGATGTTCCAGTTGTGTTACTGTCTCTTGTGGGAACCTATTCTGAATTCTCAAGTGTTTGTATTATCATCACAATGGCTGGAAACGCCTGTGTTTTGCTCTTGGGAAGACTGGTTGAAAAAATGATTCAGCATCTGAGTTAGCTTGTTACCCTTTCCTCATAGCTGGAGACTCTGCATCTGCTTATTTTGGCTCAGGCCTGATGGTGTGTTTGGAACCTTCATCTTCCCTTCATCTTCCATAAGTCCAAAACCCTCTTTTTTTAAACTAGTTCTCTGATGAGAGGTTTAGGACATCACAAAGGATCCCACATTCAAATTCTAAGTTATTTTTTATTATAATTTTTTTTTACCTCCAAGAAAGAGGCAAGGATCTCCACTTTTGGGAGAGTTGAAATAAACCTCATGTTCCTCTCTGGGAAATAATGCTGAAAGAGAGCAAATACCTTTGAAATCAATGTAACAGGAGGAACAGATTTTGTTTCCATGGTTTCTGAGTTTCACACATTAAAATATTAAATACATGTTTACCTAGGTGGTGTAGAGGTGGAAGAACATTCTGGGGACATTGCCTTCATTGAAATAGACATGAGTACAGTCGCTGATGGTGGTGCAAAGGACTGTCAGACCAGCTAAGCAAGGCTGCTGTGTTGTCCTGCAGTAGGGATCCTCTGTCCACAAGTATTTCAGTAGCTCTGCAGAATGTGGTGAGCTCCTATAATAGACTTAAAGGCCACAAATCCCAGCTGCCTGTATTCTAAACCAAAGTGCCTGCAGTCTGCCATAGGCCTTGGAATCCAGTAGCCCTGAAAGCCTAAAGTATTCTTCCGTCTTTTGAAGCAGAATATCCTGTTTATCTCTTGTCAGTTCTGCTGCTTGGAAAAACAAGTGAAAAAGCCCGAAACCAAGACTCAGAAATTAAAAAAAATGAAGTAATGTCTTTCAGTATCATCATAGGTGTAGAGGAGCTTGTTTGGAAACCTAACAGCTGCTATGTTCGTACTCTTATTAAGCTCTTCTGTTACCCACATTGAATGCTTTATTCTGCCCTAATTAATACTTGTTGAGGAGGTCTTGTAGGAAAATTGACTCTGTTAATCAGCCTGTTTGGTGGCAGGGTCTGAAGGACATATTTCTCACTATATAAGTAATTATGTAGTCTCATGTGGTACATTCAGAAGGTGTAAAGCTTAAAAATATCTTTAATGGTGGCCAAAGACTGGCAATAAATGCCCAGTGTATATTTCATTGGATTCCTTTTCTTTGGCATAATTTGGTATTCTAGTATGATTTTCTCTCTAAGTAGGTCGTGCAGACTTAGAGACAGAAGAGACTAAGAAGGTTGGAACCATTCACCTGTCCAGAGCAGGACCAGGTAGGGTGTTCAGGCTAAGGTTTGTCAGGTCATTTGCAGGGACTTGCATTATTGGAGTCTGCTCCAAGAGTCTGGGACTTGTGTGTCAGTGTATTGCAATGCTTCATTGTCCATGCTGTTAACAATATTTAATGGATGTATAATGTGAATGGTCTGTTCTTTAGGCTCACTTCTTGTCCTCCTGCATGTGGATAACGTAATTGTAAATACTATTTTCCTGATTAAAGGTTGCTGTGTTCACAGACAAGCTTCTCTGTAGGTTAACCATGTTGCTTGTGCTGTTTTTCAAAAATTTTCATCAATTGTGGGGTTCGAGCCTCACTTGTATTCCTTTTTTATTTTCTTCACAGCTAGTTCAGATATTTCTTCAGTGTATTAAATGGTACAAAATTCTTACTTTTTACTCTAGAAAACATGAAGTTGTTTCCTTTTGTACAGATGGGGAATCCTTTTTATTTGCTCTAAGGTATTAATTCAACGTTGTAGGGCTTTATAAGAAGAAATTCATATGAAGGGTCTGGCATACAAAATACTAATTACTTTTAAGATTTCTCTGTTCTGTGAGGCCAGTGAATATGCCAGATTATTCCACTAATGGTTAAGAATCACATTTTTTCTAGAACTGCTTCCAAATTTTACATCCTTAAGTAAATTTCTGACAACTTTTTCCAATTTTATAACCAAGAAAAGGTCAGAGTAAGAACAATCTGGTCTTCCAACTAAACAATTGACTTGTTCTTCTTTTCATGGTCTTAGCGTTTTCATTTTTGCTGGAGTGAGAAAGAAATGTTTTAGACTCACCCAGTTGTTCAGAAAGGGATCTCCTGCCTAAAGTTAAATTCAGAATAGGTTACTCAGAAATTTTCTAGAAAAGTTTTGAAGTCCTCCAAGATGGAGAGTCCACAGTAGCTGCTCCATATCCTCATAGTAACAAATTTTTCCTTGTATCCAGCCAGAACTTTCTCAGTTGCACTTTTTTATCCATATTTTCTCTGTGTACTTTGAACCTGAGTCACGAGAGCAGCTCAGTCTTGGTGACCGGTTTGTGGGGATGTGGGAAGGCTGCCAGCATGTTTTCCTGAAGCCTCCTCCTCTCCAGGCTCAAACCCTCACTTCCCTCAGCGTCTCTGCAAGGTCCCTCAAGTAGGTTGTCTCATGAGTGTCAGGGAGTGGAATTGCTTCCCGGGATCTGTTGACTCCACTCCCACAGATGCAGCTTAGGATGCTGTTGATGCATGTGCGATGGATGTTAATATCTTGATGATTCAGCTCTTGAGAAGTATGTTGCAATTTAATCATTTAGTAATCTAGGGCACTAAGAGAAGTCATACAGTCATCAAATGTGTTCTGCTACTTTAATACATTTGTTAGGATTCCTGTGGTGATGCCAGCCCAGCTGTGTTAATCTTCCCTTTCTCTCTGACTTCACCTCCTCCAGGTTTTAATTACATTAGCCAGTCTAATTTGTCAGAGAAATATGGGGATCAAGTTTGCTGTTATGCTTCTGCTTTTAGCCATGTGAGAATCAGCAAACAGGGTAGATGAGAAACCCAAAGTGCTCCAGAGAGGGGAAGTCAAGTTGTGGCTGCTGAAGCACCAGTGCTGAGGTCCAGGGGTGGCATTTGGCAGCCAACCAGCACAGCTCTACCTAAGGCACCAGGCGCTGCTACTTGAGTGGGTTTGGGCACTTACAGCTGTGTTACAGAACTGGAAGCGTTAAAAAGAGTGAAGGGAGGGAGCCAAGTTAATAAAAATGTGAAGTTTGCCAGATTGATTGCTCCCAGAAACCTTTTAAGTTCTATAATGGGAGCTAAAATTTAATACTGTGAAGCTAAACATGATTGAAGACAGACTTTTTGTCTGGTAGGAAACTGGTGATCTGTAATGAATGTTGTCTTTAGAGGTTTTCCTTATAAATGGTTTCTACTTGTTCCTGTTTTTGGACTCATTTCTAGAACACGTTTCCCAACCCCAACCACTTTTTAACCTAGAAATTTGTCTTTCTGTATTTCAATGTGATTATAAATAATGTGTAAGATAAAGAGTAAGCGTGAGCATTACTTGGTCTGTTACTAGTCCACTTCTGTTTGAGAGAACATACTCTTTTTGCTCACCTATAGTTTGGCAAAACACAGCTTCTAAGAAACAGAAGTTTTTCTGTGACTGAAACAAACACCTTTCTCATTCTGCATTGATTAAAGAATGAAAATTGGTCACATTCTGGTGGAAGAGAGATTTATGTTCAGTTGTTGTTCTGTAAAGGCGCAAATGTTCTTTTCTGCATAATAGTACTCTTATTCTAATGCCCAAAATGTTAATAATCCTTTGAAGAAATTATTTTTGCTGGACTCTTCTTTATTTTTTGCATTTTTGTCTGTACAGTTGCTGGACCTGGAAATTGTAGTTGCATTTTACTAGATACAGGCAGATTTAGCAACAAGCACTGTCATGTAAGAGAATTTGAGTTCTTACCCCTGAGCTTAGCTCCATTGCTGCTAGAGGGAAAGATTCAACAAGTAGTCTCAATTAATTTATACTTTCCCTGGGCTCTGCTGTGTATGGTTGTGTTAATGGTAATTATTTCTGTGTATACTTCATAAGAAAGTACTGGGAGATTGTCAGGAGCAGTTCTGTTTAGGCACATATCCTTTACTGTGCTATTGATGTTGCTTATATGTTGGTCAATAAATGTGACTTCTGTAAGACAACATAAAGATGCCAGTTTTTGTCCTTATTATTTTCATTGGTTTTTAAGAGAAAAAGCACAGCTTTTTCCTCAGGGCTGTCATGTCCCAAATCATCTGAATTAAAGATTGTATCATTCCTTGGCATGAAAGCAGTAGGCAAATACAGCCTTGGGCTAGTTCTTCCCATAAACTTTGTTTTACATTTGTATAGGACCTTTGCTTGGGTGAGCTTCTTTTTAGAGCCTGGTTTAAATAATTAAGATTGGTTATTAAATTACAGATACAGAGAAAAAAGCCTAGCAGTCACTGTCACTGGGAAAGGCATTTTCTCTTCAGTGTAATTCATTCAAATTTCTCTTACTGGCATGGTACACATCTTGACTATTTTTCAGAAGCAAATGCAGTAAACAAATGACAGCAATATAAAGCTGTGCTGTGAAAGTAGGCTTTTTAACTGGCAGGGATGGATACCTGCCTTGGAATGCTGGATCTTCTATGTTTCTGCTACTTTAGAATGCTATTTCAGAAACTGATATGGTAACATTAGGGCAAGATATTCATTACTGACTTGTCTGAAGCACTAAAGATCATTGACACAGAGCTATATTGTTTAAATTCTAAACTGGTCTTAAGTAACCTTGCAGCTTCATTTTCTATTTCGTTGTAGTTCAGAATACAGTACTATTCCAAACTTCTCTTCTCTTGATAGTAAAATAACCTTGTGGCTTTGTTACAATCCAGTGCAGTTCCCTGTTACTGGCCAACTATGTAATGTAAATGGAGAATAGATTTAGTGATCTTTCGCAACGCAGGCCGAGAGCAGTTCTGTTCACCAGACACCACAACTCTCCTTTTCTTTAGTTTCTGTCTGCAATTTCTTCCAAAATCTGGGCAGATTACAGCCAGTTGCACACCAGCCACAAATGTTCTCTTCACAAGGTACTTGCACGCCGTATTTAAAGTAAGATTTGGGTTTGTGCAATATTGACTCCTTCTCCAAGGCCTGCAGAAGATCCCTGATCAAGCTCTACTCCCTTGCTTTACACAGGACACTTCACAGAGAGTTCTCTTCGAAGCAAAAGCTCTGAGACCAATAATTAGTTGGAAAAGTTCCCAAAGCAGTTTCTTTTGGGCAGTGTAGTTCCAGTGGATCTGTGTAAGAGATCTGTGTAAGATCTGTGTAAGATTTAGGATGATTTCTCAATGTTTGCAAAATATGCTGGTTTGGGAGGTTACAAGGATATTAGAGCAACACGATTTGAGAGACTCTGAGCAATGCAAGTGGGACACTGGGTGGAACAGTGCTTCTTCCCTCTGACTGCCTGTGGCACTCTTGTTGCAGAAGTGGCTCTGCTATGTACAGAGCAGTTGCTGGACTGGCTCACGTTACAGAGCACGAATTGTAGGTTGCCATAAAATGCTTTTTCAGTGGACCACTGGAGGTTCAGGAGCAGCTGACATGGACTGGAAATTTTCTAACAGTGGTTGCTCAGGATTTTGACCTCTTCATCTCATGAGTCACTTGGAGTATATAGATTTGTCTTGGGTAGGTACATTGTAAGCTCTTTCTTCTTGCTCCATTCTTCTGTGTAGTAAGTCACAAGTGACATTTTAAAGCTGGCATTGTGGTGACAAAAGCTGTGCCTAACTTGTGCAAATTGTATGTGCAGTTGAATTGTATGATGTTAAAGAAACTCAAAGCGGGGAGGTGCAAGGCAGTGGTAGTTAGCAACTTGTTTTTTCATGAAGATATCACTAAGGCTGTGGTTTACTGCTGCTGTTCCCACATAACTTTAAAGGAATCTTATCTTATTCTCACAGTAACTTTTTGAAGTGTCTCTGAGCCCTAATGAAAATTGCACTTTCCAAAAATGCTTACTCTGTTAACCAGACATCTCGTTTGAATTAAACTGGAGCATTTCATGGTTTGTTTCTGTTGACAGCACTTGATCCCCACTAATTTCTGCTGTTCAGCATTTCACTGGTAGGAAATAAGAGGTAACATTGTAGGAACAGCAGAGTTTGGCTACAGCCTGAACATCAAAGAACCAGCATTTCCTAAGCATGTGCAAGTGCTGTGTTACCTAAAGGTCACTGCTTGTTCAAGCTTTGAAGTATGATACTATACATGGTGTGTGGCCTTTGGAGCAAACACAAACTTTCTGTGGAAAGAATGGATATTTTTCAACTTGTATTATTAACTGTACTTCATGTAGGAAAAGTTAGGCATGTTAGCACAGATGTGTGAGGTGGGTTTAAAGACCTAGGAGTGTTCTTTGCTTCTTAAAAATGTAAGCATTCCCTGTCTGTGTGTCTGTCTCATGTAGCTTGAGACTCTGCAATAACATCATCTGAAGAGGAACTTGTAAGAGACGTGTGCTCATCTTTGTCTCTGAATTCAGTTTTATTGATCCATAGGCTGTTTAAGATTTCACATCTAAATCTACTCGACTTGCCTCTCTTACCACAAAACTTGTACTTCAGAAAGCTGATGATCCTTCAGTGTAAACTTTGGGATTTATTGTTTTCCTTGGTACATAAAAATGCATCTTCTTTGGGGCGAAAGAGATGGAAGAGAGAACACCATCATCAAGCCCCAGCCTAAATTGGCATTATGCTAAATTCCTTTAACTGACAGTTCTTGGTTTGAAATTAAAATTTAAGAGATTAAAGAACCTAAGACTTGGACAAATATAACTTGGCTATCACAGAATGGTTGAGGTTAGAAGGGACATGCAAAGCTATAAATTCACATGTGTGATGTTACAGTGTACCTTAGGAATCTATATAAATTTCTTATGGAACATACTTTCTGTAAGATAATAATGCTCCATGTCTATTGTTAAGATCAGCTTGTCCCAAGTACTTGGTAAAGTGTATGTGTGTGAGTCTATTAGAATTATATGTTGTTATCTCACACACACAAACAAATGTAGTAGTGCAATTTGTGAACTCTCATGTGTATGCATGTACAAGGAACTAAAGACACCAAATCTCATCTTTGCTTATTTGATAGTAGCATAAGGAATTTTCTCAAAGGAAAAGCATCCACAGCTCTTATTTGATGTAAAGAGCTTGTGCTGGGCACATGCAAGTAACACATTGGGACTGAAGGTACAGAAGATGGGTCTCATGCAAACTTGTGTGTGTGTAGGTGTATTTTCCAGCTTCTTTTTTTTCCCTGTTTTTTGCTCTCCAGTTTTTGATGGCTCTTCCTTCTGGAAGCGAGCAGGAGCTGTAAGTGAACATAGCTTATCTGGCTCAGTGTAAGAAACAGAAAATACCTCAGACACTTGCTAAATGAAGGGAGAATGTGAAATCAGTGCCCTCTTGTGTTACTGTTTTGTGATACTCACGCTGAAAATGCCAGATTTACTCTGTAATTCATGTTAGCACG